>JACGTJ010003621.1:2667-13657 GCA_014858695.1 Chrysomya rufifacies | reverse complement strand
GAACTGGAACTGAACTAGAACTAAACTATAACTGAATTAGGACTGAACTAAAAGTTGGACTAGAACTGAACTAGAAATGAACTGGAAATGTACTAAATCTTCAACTGAAGCAGAACTGAACTAGAACTTAACAATTATTTGCTAAATATTTTTATTACAAAATTTTATTTAAAGAAATTAAAAACGAAAGTGTTTTTACTATTAAATAAAAGTCTTGTTAGCTATAATTGCACTTATGGTTTTTCTAAAAACCGCAAAAATAATTTTCTAAATAATTTAATACTCGTATCAAATAACTACGTCACATTGTATTTAAAATAAACTCGTTACTAAATAATGAATAAATAATTAACATTTCTATTGTTTTTTGCTTTTTAAATGTAAAAAAAAAAATAACGAAACCTTTTTTTCATTACGTGTTACATTGACTAAAAATTTGTTCATAATAAAATCCAACTAAAAATATAATAAAACAGATTAATGGAGATCTAAAAATAAAAAAAGAAAACTATCATACAAATAAAATATTTTGTGGTTTTCAAAAAAATTTCTAAATAAAATTTATGCAAAATTTTGTAGACAAGTAGAAGTGCATACAAAAGAGAAATGTAGGTAGAGACGAAGCAGAAGTAGATATAAATAACAAGTAATAACGTTAATAGAATTTTAAATTGACTTTGTTTTACAGAAAAAGATTTGCTTACTAGAGAAATATGCAAAAAACGAAAAAACGAAAAAAATAATAATAAAATTATAATTATTTTGTGATTAGCATATTTAAAAAATGTGTTGATATATTTTTACAAAAACAAATCATTATAAAGAAATTTTGCATTTGTTTTATAATTACAAAAGAAAGAAAGAATAAAAACAACTACTGACCAGCTGATAGACTAGCGGGCAACAAATCTATGCAACAACATGTTGACAAAGTTGATAATGCTGAAGATGTTGATGACGAAGAAGAAGACGACGACGATGATTCTTCTTCTGGCGGTGTCGACGTCAATGTGTTAAAATATTAGCAAATGTTTAGAGAAAGAAAATTAAAGTGACAATTGTCACCTCTTTTTGTGTATTTTTCTAAGGAAATTAGAAAAAAAACTAAAAAAAAACAACACCCCTTTTTAGAATTTTCGTAAGCTATTTGTCATTTTTGCTTAATAATGAAGTAGCTGATGATGATGATGTTGTTGACACTATAAATGATGTTATTTTTGGTGAAGATGACGTTATCAATTCCTGTTTTTATTTTTTTTTATTATTGTGTTTTAACGTTCCTTTGACATGTGCCCACAAAGTAAACGAAACTTTTATTTTATTAAAGCTAAAAATTTGAGAGAAATAAAGAAATATTTAAAACAAAATACTTATAAATTGTAAATATATTTTAATAATTAAAAAATTGATGTAAATTTAAGAACTTAACACTTAAATTAGATTAAGTTTTCCCTTTGCTATGTATTTTAATAAATACATATTTGTCAAGTTAACTTAAATTTCAATTTATATTACTTAACCTAATTAGGTTAATTAAAAGGTTATTTTTAGGGTTTTCAATAACAAAGAATTCCTGTAAGTTTAATGGGAATTATCTGAAATATATTTCTTTATATATATGTTAGAGCTGAAATTCAAAAGAATAAGAATTGAAATTGAACTGATCGAGTATTAAACGAGTACAAGAGTTAGACTCCGTCAAGCTGCAATATTAGTAACAAATATTACGCCGATTTAAATTAAAATACTAACACGTTCTATGTATATAAGTTATATGCTTTAAATATCAATTCCTTTAGTTCATTTATATAGGAGCATTGTGAAATAAAGAATGAAATTTGGAACATATGTTATGCTCTATAGAGTAGTTATGCTAAGACAGTTAAGTTTTAATAAGTTACATACATATTTAAGAGAGTTATTTTGGGAGAACATTTGTATGGAGGCAAATTTGCAATTATGCTCCGATTGGTATGAACTTTGGAGTATAAGTAAAGTTCTATATAAATGTTTTGTGTACTAACTTTCAATAATACTAGATTTAAGTGAGTCTTCATTTCAGGAGGACATTTGGAAAATAATGGACAAATCCTAACGAATAAACTTTGAACTTGTAACAAAAAATAGTAATCTATGATAAACTTCAATGCGAATTGAAATCTGAACGCAAATGCCTTACATAGTCAACCGGTTGTTCAGACGAACTGAAATATGTACGTCACATATGGTGGTTTAGGATATAATAAGAATTGAACTCTAACAGAACCGAACTACAACTCAACAGGAACTTAACTAAAACTGATCTAAAAAAAAAATGCAGTGAAACTAATATAGAAATAGATTTAACTAAACTGGAACCTAATGAAAGTTAATTTAAACTGTGCTATAAATGAACTAATTGGAACTGACGTTATCAATTGGAACTGAGCTGTATCTGAATTATAACCATACTTGAATTGAACTATAATAGAGCTAAAATTAAACTAAACCGGGTCTCAAACTGATCAAGAAATAAATAATAACTATAAATAAAATAAAACTGAATTAAATTGAAGCAGAACTTAATTTTAAATGAAATAGAACTGAACTACAACTCAATTAGAAGTGAACTAGAGCTGAACTGGAACTTAACTAGAATTAAACTAAACTTGAATTGAAATAGTTTAGTTCTAGTTCTACAACTTAAAAACAGAACTGAAATAGAACCAAATAAAATTAAATTAAGACTTATCTAAAACTTTTATAAAAGTTCACAAAACTTGAACTACTATAGAAGTGAAGTAGAACTTAATTAGAACTGTAATATCAAAATACATATGTATAGTTTCCCATTAGCCAGACCAAATCTGGACCGAAAGTTTTGCAATATGATTTCAATAAATATCATATCAGAAAGTATTACGGAAAGAACTATTTCAAAAGCATTGTCTAATTTCAGTAAATTTATTGAATTAAGGTAATCGTACCTGATAATGGTTTCAATAAATATCATATCAGAAAGTATTACGGAAAGAACTATTTCAGAAGCATTGTCTAATTTCAGTAAATTTATTGAATTAAGGTAATCGTACCTGATAATGTCTTAATAAATACGATTCCAGACTATATACTTCAATTCAAATACAGAATAAAAGGAATGGAAATTAGCTTCCAATTTATTTTTATAATTTTGGTATTACTTCAAAATTTCTATTGCGTTTTCTTAAATCGAAATTACAAAAACAAATTGCTATAAAGCTTTCAAAAAAATTGTCTATTTCTATTACAAATTGTAATTTATAACATTAATAACACAAAAAATGTTAATCTTTTTACACAGACAGAGTATTTTAAATAACAAATTTCATACAAACTAGCATTCAAGAGACCCCTACACAATAATACTGCCCATAACAACAGCAGCAGTGCAAATGAAAAAAAAACTCGAATAGGAATCGCTTTGTTTTTGGAGGAATAAATACAAAACGTAAATGATTCTTGAGTTTTTTTCCCGATTTTTTTTTTCTTTTTAATAAAAATATTTTTGTTATTGTTGTCTTGTTGTCTCGTCAACTTTTGTTTAAAAATTATAAGTATGTGTAAGTATGTTTAGTAAGTATGTATGTTGTTATATGCGACAAACTGACTTGATTGGGTATTGTTGTTGGTTCATTGGTTGACTGACTGATTGTTGTTTTTTTTACAATGTTGTTGGTGTAGTGTCAGCTACATATTTTGTATAGTTGTTGTTATTAAATTGTCGTCGTTGCTAATGTTGTTCTTGTTGTTGTGTGCATAATATTTTATATTAATTCCAATAAAATTAACTCTACTTGAAATTTTCTTAATTGAATTTAATTGCACATACAAAAAAATGTCAATTATATATTTTTCTGCTTTTTTTTTCTTCACATCATACTTTGCTTTACTTTTTCTTTCAAAATATCTACAATTATTTTTTAATATATTATCGCTTTTAAATATTTTTTGATTTTTCACTCTGTATCTTTAATTCCTTTTTTTTGGTGAATTTAATCGATTTACTTTTTATTGTTTTAGCTTATTTTTATGCATTTTCTTCCTTTTCTTTTATACGCACCTTTTTCTTGATTCTCTTTTTCGTTTCAATATAATTTTTTTGCAAAAAAAAAAAGAAAAAAGAACTATTATATCGTATTTTCTGCTAGAATTTTGTTTTTCAACATTTGTTAATATTTAAATAGTTTTATAAATAAATCGATTTTTATTTAAATATTCGTAATTTCGTTTTCTTATATTTAATCCTTTTTTCAATTATTTTTTTATATATTTCTTTAATTATTATATTATTTCACCAAAATTTTTCTCGTTTTGCACAAAAGAAGAAAATTATTAGAAAAAAAATTGTACACTGAAAGCAAAACGTCAAATGAAACTGAAAGATAATAACTGAGAACAGAGTTGTATGTTATAAGTAGGGTTGACAGAGTGTAGTTGAAATCATATGAATTTAAAAATACAATTTTTAAAACATTAAAAAAATTATTAAAAATCCAACTTTAATTTGAAATATGTTTTTCTTTTGCAATTTTTATTTACCCTACACCAGGGGTTCTAACCACATTTGGCTAAGCGACTCACAATTGAGATTACAATGTGACCATAAAACTCTACAACTTTTAATAGTTCAATTGTAGGATTTTAGTTCTTGTTCTGAACTAGTTTAGTTAAGCTCAAGTTTAATTCTAATTCAGTTCTAGTTTACTTCAAGATCATTTCCCCCTCTTGGTGTATCTTAAACACCACTTACCATAGGAGTATAGGATTAAGTGAATTTATGTAGATTATTTTCAAAAAGGCAAGTTTTGTTAGTTTTATAAAAACAAGATTTTAATAAATATTTTTTAATTCGATGTTTTTTTTAATATATATCTATGACTTACTTCATAACATTATTTTTTATCAAATTAATGCGTTAAAAAGCGCCACAAGTTTACACTCTGTTAGAAAAGTTAACATGTCATAAAAATTGGCAGCTCTGTTTGGTATGTTTACATTTATTTTTTAGCTTATTGTGAATGAATTATAATGTAGTTCACAAACGTTACGGCATACGACAAATTTCAGGTAAAATGTCGAAAAATCCGTTTTTCCAAATAACAAAGGTAATTTGTAATAAGTTAAATACTTTAATTAGTGAACAATCGTATGATATTTTAGCGTTTTATAGCTTCCAAAGTTACACCTCATCAGGAGGCTTTAATGGCTAGAAGTCTGCCAAAAAGAGCCCCTTTGCCGGGTGTGACAAATATTGTGGTGGTAGCTTCCGGTAAAGGTGGTGTGGGAAAGTCTACTGTGGCTGTAAATCTGGCTGCAACTTTGGCTAATATGGGTAAAAGAGTAGGTTTACTTGATGGTGATATTTTCGGGCCTTCCATACCTTTAATGATGAATATACACGAAGAACCTTTGGTAGATGATAGAAATTTGATGATACCACCCGTAAACTATGGTGTTAAATGCTTGTCCATGGGTTTGATAACACAACAAGGCGGAGCTATAATATGGCGTGGACCCTTGGTAATGTCAGCGGTGCAAAGACTTTTAAAGGGAGCCATTTGGGCTCCTTTAGATATATTGATAGTGGATACACCTCCAGGCACTGGGGATGTACATTTATCGTTAACACAAAATGTACCCATAGATGGTGTGCTCTTGGTCAGCACTCCTCAAACAGCAGCCTTAGAGGTGACATTACGCGGAGCTCAAATGTACAAAACATTAAAGGTTCCTATCTTTGGTTTGGCAGAAAATATGGGTCATGCTATATGTGGTAATTGTCAAAATAAAATGGAAATATTTCAAAATTCTACAGATAAGTTTGTCAAGCAAATGCAGACAGAAATCTTGGCTTCCATACCTTTAGATGGTAATATTACAGATTGCTGTGACAAAGGTGTACCCATGGTTTTGAAATACAAAGATTCAGAATATGCTAAAAGTTTTCAAAGATTGGCAGAGGGTATAGTTAACAAATTGTTGGCAAATAAAGATAGACAAGATGAGTTGTGATAATAAATTTGAATTTTATTTTTTATTTTTCTTGAGTTTTTTCATTTTATTCATGGCTTTGCGATGGGCATATTTCTGTTTGGTCATCATGATTTCTTTGTGTTTACGTTTTATGTATTTTTGGGCCTCTGTGTCGGCCAAAAGTTCATCGACCAGTGTACGTTTCTTATTGCGACGTGTATCACGTTCATGATAATAATCCAGTGGAGAATGTTGAACGGTACCAATCTGTAAGTGAGGAAATAAAACGTTTATTTGGTAAACTGATAAAATTTATATTTTCACTTAAAATTTAAATTTGACAAAAAATTAAACTTGCTAGAAATTGAATTTTTCACAAAAATTTTAAAATTTCACTAAAAATGTTAATTTTTAGTAAAAATTTGATTAAAAGTTTTCACTAAAATTTAAAAGTTTCTCAAAAATTTAAATTTTTGCTAAAAACATTTAAATTTCACACTTGAGTTTTTATTATCAACAAATAAAATTTAGTTAACATCAATAAAAAAATATTTACCTGAAAATATTTGGGTAAAACTTTCAAATCATTTTTCTTGTAGAAATGTTTTGGATCTAAAACTGAACGCATTTGTAAGATTTTCAAATCCATTTCTCTTTCCTCGGTCAACTCGGTGGCGGGCATGTTAAACCAACCTTTGCCTTTGGTTTTGGAACGTTCAATCTAAAAATGATAAATTTAATAAAAATTAAGCCAAATCTTGTACAAATAGATTATATCGTCATATTCTACGTCAGATTACTAAAGATGTCATCAATTTGACTTGAAAAACCAATATCTAAACGTTTACTATCTTATAAATTAAAATTAAAGCAAAGAGTTTCATTGTATTTGATAAATTCTTATAAAACCCCAAATAAATTGCTTAATAATAACTCTAAATTAAGCAATAGTCTAATAGAGAGTTTATGATTTTTATTATACCGCTGGCCTTACAGCGATTGTTTAAAACTTTGACAACAAACGCTAAGATTACAACGGCTGAAACTATATTTTTCAACTTTGCTTTAATCTAATTGAGTCTGGTAAGATGTGCGTAAACGCGTCCAACAATATTGGCCAAGTTCTATACTTATTTTAATGGAAAATAAGCTTAAGATGTCGAATATTTCATCATTTATATTACTTAATAAAAATGTTTCTTATCTTTCAACTTACTCTATTCAATTCTCTTTGTTTCTTTTTCGTTATGCTAGGTAATTCCTTAAGTTGTTCTAAATTAGGCACCATATCAGAATTAGCTAATAGCTTGTCTACGCTTTCCTTGAAAGTTTGCATTTCATCACGTTTCCCAGTCATTTCATTTAAATCTGAATGATCTAAATCTATTAAATGTTGCATTCGGGATTTAGGTCCATCTTTTTTCTCAAATGCCTCATCTGACTTTTGTATAACATATTCCATTTCTTGTTCAACTTTTGAGGGAGTTTTACGTGTCACAGCCAATGTGTTTTCAATGATACTTGATACATCCACACTAGGTGGTGGTAGACCTTTAATCGTATACGCAAATTAATATAAATCTATGGATTTCAGTTCTAATAACTTACCAAAGAAATCGTATTCTTCTTTTTGTTCCTCCTTTTTATCATTTTGTAATTCTGCTGCAAAATCATTGAGCGCCAAACCTTTGGTTTCTTTTAAGAGTTTATGCTTCTTTTTATGATCATATTTTGTCTTATTTAAACTATCGACTGCTAATAAATCTTGATTGCCTGAAGTATCAAGCACAAATAAGGACATCGTTTAAAATTTGTAAACCAAGCGTTTTTATTTTTTAGGTACTAAACAACAAAATTACAAAAACGTGCACAAGCACGCAGATAACTGCGTCAAACGGTTAAAAACAAGCCTAGCCGAGCCGCCGAATAAATGTTTTAGACGCCGGTATTTCTTTGTATTATATTTTTCCATTAGAAATTGATAACTTGATTGTTAGCTAACGTTAAAAATTCCAAAATTTTAATACCTACACACGAATTTATCACAGACTTTAAAATAAAATTTGACGCAAAAATAAAGAGAAAACACAAATAGCTAGTCTCAACAGGGTTGTTATTTGAAGTTAAAGAGAAGAGCTAACATTTCATTTTGAATGAATGAAATGTAGGCACTGGCCAATTAAGTGATTTAAGAAAAGTAAGGACGTTCGGATATACCACAAATAATACAAATTTGAGTTTATTATATGATTTAAATAATGAAAATCATATAAACTCAAAAGCAATAGTTTTTGTTAATAAATATTTAAAAGTACTTTTTATTGGGATCTCTATCAATATTGCTAACCTAAAACTTTCATAATGTTCGTATAATCGCTTAAGTTTAATTTTTTTAAATTTTAATATAGTTGTTTCATTTTGTTTTATTATAAAATAATTCCTTTTACCGTCATAGTCCCATCTCTGTTTCTGTGTTAATCATTCCAGTGAATATTTTGCCGAAATGTCAGAAATAGCGCTGCCACCATGGTGTTTTTCCAACAAATTTTGTAGAAATAACACCCATTTTCTTTTTAGAAAAAGTATTTTTGTGCAAAAAGTTTTATGAAATCTTGTAAAAAAAATTGAATTGAAATTAAAAGTTTAATTTTATAATATATTTCTAATTTGGTTTATGTTTGTGTGATTTTTTTCTTGAGATAAATAGTGGGCTTTAGCTATAAAGAGGAAAACTTTTTTCTGTGGCAACACATAATTTTTGCTTTTTGGCATTTCTTATTGGAGAAAAATGAAAACGTGCGCGTGTTTTATTAAATCACACGTTTACAAATTAATAAAATATAAAACCTTTCGATATAAATACTGAATAATATACAAAAAATTATATACAATTAGAAGCGGTGTAAATAAAACAAAATTTCTTTTATACGTAATAGTTTTTTATGTAAGGGATTATTTTGTAACCTCGTCTAGGCTCAACTGCGGAAAATCTACGCAATTGTAAAGAAAAATAATCAGCTGTGACCAACATACAACCAGGCGGGGGGAGATATTAATAAATTTGTTAAGTTTATGAAATAAAGTTATAAAAGTCTCTCAAAACAATCTTGTGAAATTTAAGAAAAAAGCTTTTTTGCTTGTGAGGCACAAAATTTGAAGTTAAAAGTTAATTGCAATGGCTTTTAATTCAAATATGTCAGTGATAAGTGGTAGAACAGGGCGCACCTCTTTATCTTCTATATTGAAGTCATATTCGCCAGCCGAACGTGATAAAGCTAAAAATGCTATAATAAATAAAGTACGATTTGAAATGCCTAAACAAAAAGGTATATTGGAGGTGGTCAAAGCTGTGGAAGAACGCAAGAATTATGAACAAATGAACGAATTTGTGGCTTTTTTAACAGAGAATACTTTGGAGGTAAGTGGTGCAACAGAAGATCTTATTTAAGGTGTTTCCATTTCATTCAGAAATTCAAATCCTTTTGTTCTATTTAGGACAATGAATTGCTGTGTATCTTTAAAGATGCCCATTCTGTAATCAATCAATTAAGTCCAAAATTCTCACCTTTAGTCGAAGTTTTACTCTCTATAAATTGGCTCCAAAGATCTCCAGAATGTCGTAAAGCATATTGTGATTTTTGTTTGGGTATATTAGTAGCCCATAATAAATATTTGGAATTTGGTATAGAAAGAATAATAAAACTTTGGATACCATCTGAGGCGTATAATGATCAATGGTTAAATGATAAACCAACAGCACAAGTAGAGGAAGAATTGCAGGCAATTCATTTATTATTGGAGCGTATTTTAAATGCTATACCTATGGCTTTTGATGCTACATTAATGGCTATTGAAAACTTATTTCCCTATTATAAAAGACCCACATTTATGGTGGTGGGTTATTTACATAATTTATTGAAATTATTGGATTATAAGCCCATGTTTTCGGAATATTTAATACAATTAATAATGCAAAAGTAAGTTAAGAAAATTAACTGCAATTTTCAGAATTATAAAATTATTATTTTTTACTCTAGATTAGTTATATTAGATGTTAATGCTCCACGCTCTGCCATAGAAGAACTAGAAAGTGATGATGAAGATGAGGAGGAAGAAGATGAACAACCCGAAATGTTTGAAATGGATGACTGTGAAAAGAGTAGGTTTTATTTATTATTAAATGAAATAAATCTTTATTTGTGTTCTTCATTTCAGAAACAGATAAATCCGATGAACCTATGAAACATGCTATTGCTCATACTTTAGATATTTGCATGTTAAAATTATTTGAATTTTTACAAAAGAAAAGTGGCCAAATCTTAGGAACTTCAGAAACGGAAAAACAAAAATTAACAGATTCTTTAAAATTTTTAAAACTATTGATTAAAGCTTTTGATGAAGTTATTCTACCCATACACAATACTCATCATGCACAATTTATAGTATTTTATTTTTGTAGTTTAAAGGTAAGTCAGATAGATAATCAATTGATAATAATTGAAATAATATAACGTAATGTTTTTGTTTGTTTTTAGCAATGTTTGGCTGAAAGCTTTTTAGCTTCTTTGTGGGATAAAATAAGAAATCCTAATTGTTCGGCTGTTATTAGACAAACTTCAGTTGGTTATATGGCTAGTTTTTTGGCTAGATCGAAATTTATAAGCATAAAGTAAGTATATAAATAATTTAGTTTTTCTTTTTTTTATCAAAGAATTCTTAAAAATATTTTATGCAGGATTTTGTTCAGTTCTAGTTCAATTTTTGTTAAGTTTAACTTAATTAATTACTAGATCAGTATTAGATTAGTTCTTAGTGTTAGTTCAGTTCTTGTTCTATTTTAGTTAAGTTCAACTTTAAGTTTCAGTCCCCAAAATTTAAAAAAGGGAAATTTTTGTAATTTTTTCCAAAAAAAAAAAGAAAATTTAAAAAATATTGGCAAAAAAGGGAATAATTAAAAAATTTCGAAAAAAGGGAAGTTTTGAAAAATTTCTAAAAAAGG
>JACGTJ010003612.1:6978-22382 GCA_014858695.1 Chrysomya rufifacies | reverse complement strand
TCTCTTAAAACTATCTTTTAAGAGATTTTGTTTTTCCTTTTTATCCAAAACTTTTCTAAACCAAAGCGTTTGTTTAACTTCGGCTGGTTTAAAGTATACTCGAAATGTTAGTCGAGTATATTATTGGTTATAAAGCTTAAGTTTATAAAAATGTTGCCTTACTTTTACATTATTTTCGTTATTTTTTATAAAATTTTTCGATTTTATAACATTTAACCTCAAATAATACAAATTCGTCCACAAATTTGTAACATATTTCTTCTTGAATGCCAGACCTATTATTGGTTGTAAAGTTTTAGTTTATAAAAATTTTGTCTTACTTTTAAATTGTTTTCGTTTTGTTTTTTATAAAATTTGCTAAATATTTCGAACATATTTCGATTTGAATCTCAATTTCATAACATTTAACATCAAATATTACAAATTCGATCATAAACTTGTAGCAGCACATTTCTTCTTCTTGAATGCCACCATTTTCTAAGTAGGGTATCACATTCACTCTGTCAGTTTTGTTTACATTTTTTATGTAAGTATACATGTGATGTTGTTTACTGTAAACTTCTTAAATACTACCCCGCCATCATGATAAACTATCAAAAAATAAAATGTAACAAAAAAACAATAATAAATAAAAGTTCTCTTCATTATATGATTAAAACAAAATTGAAACAAGAAACAAAACAAAACTAGATGACCTTCCAATAAGAACAAGAACAACAACACATAATAAATATACAAATACCTACAAACTTTTTGTCTTATTGGAAAATAAATACAACAAACACAAAATAATAATAAACATAAATAAATAAACAAATACATAAGATTGATTAGGAAATTTATATTAAAATATAGAAGAAAACAAAACTAAACTAGAACAACAAATTTTTAACAAAAAAATAAAGCCCTTCCTCATTAGCAGCAATACCTTTATACTCTAGACTGGAAATCGTGCATATTAAACAAAACATTTTTCATTGGTGTGGGTATAAATTTTATTTATTCTTTTAATTTAATTCTAAATACAAAAAAATATATAAACATTAAAGTGTGTCTGCTAGTTAGATTGTGTATTTTAGTTTGAAAATAAGATGATTTTTAAAGTTTTTATTTATTCGTTGTTGTTGTCGTTTTTGTTTAGACTATTGACTATAGTGACGACGTACTAGACGACTTTACTCACGTTTACCTTTTTCTTGATCATGATCAGATGTTTGTTGTGTTTGGGTATTTCTTTGTATAAAGCTATAAATAATATTTTCTAAAAACTTAAATATGTTTTTGGTCTCATAACTTATTTACTAATGCATTATTTGATTATTTAATAAATTAATTTAGTAGTGGGGGGTTATTTGTTATGAAATCTTTAAATAATTTAAAGAAATTTGTAAAGAAATCAAATTCAAACATTTGAAATATTAATTTCTAAGGAAAATTAAAAAATATTAAAATTTATTTTATGAAAAATAAGCTCTTTCCTTTTTGTTGATAAATTATTGATGAAATCTTTAAAGATTAAGAAAAATACATTTTTATATATATCACTTACATTATTCTTTGTGTATAAAAGTTCACTAACTTATTTTGTTTCTATTTTGAATACAAAAGTAGCTTTTATTTATAAAAAAATTAAAAAAAAATCTCCACAAGGAAGTAATTTATCTTTAAAAATATTAAATAATATCGAATATATTAAATAATTCATATAAAATTATAATTTATTTCAACAAAACAATTAAAATGTATAGAAATCTGTAAACATTGTTTTGTTTATTTTACTTAATTTACGTCACTTAACAAATAAATTGTTGTAGATCTCGATATAAAAGGGTTTCCTAAAAAAATTTTCTTGAACCACGTTTCATTACGACCTGCCAAATAAAGGTTGCTAACTTACAAGATAAGCGTGTTTAAAGTTTTCAATTTAAAAATTTAAACACGTGTTTGAAATTTTGAAATATTTTATTTTCTTATATTTCTAAGCTTTTTTTTTTGTACAATTGTGTTTGTATTATTAATTTTACATAAATTAATATGTTTTGGTTTTTTGTTTGAAAAAAAAGTTGCTAGACCTTTAATAAGTTGTTATATTTTTACATAAATATGTTCTGAATATTTAAATAAACTGAAAATATTAAAAAGTTGAGAACACGTTTTTATTTAATTAACAATCCACACTTTTATTTATCAACAAATTAACAATGTTGGTTAGTCCAAAAAGAAAAAAAAACTTTTCTAGTTTTTAATTATAACTTAGTAATTTTGAAGAATTTAGGCCCTAAATATCAAAAATGGCATAATTTTAGATTATTGATGTTAAAATTCTTTAAATTTTCAAAATTTTAACTTAAGCTGAATCAAACTAAAACTTAATTGGAAGCATGCTGAAACTGAACTATAACTGAAATTAATCTGCACTAAAAATAAACTTAAACTGAACTTAATCGGAAGAGGAACTGAGTTATAATTGAAGTGGAAATGAACTAGAACTGAAATAAAACTATCTAGAACTGAACTATAACTAAATTAGTACTTAACCATTGGCACTTTATGTCATATACTTTAGTGGAATTAAGCCAATGCTAAACTGGTAATCAATAAGTAACCCTACAAATATCTCAAAAATAACTTTTATGTCAAAACAAATATATTTTTTATGGAAAATTCGAAACTTTATTTAAAATCACTAAAAAGGAAAGTAAAATTGCTGACAACTTGAAACAAACAAATTAAATAATATGAATTATAACATATTATTTTGGTTTTAAATACATTTAATACGATTTTTATACTTATGTTTACAAAATTTTAATTTTATTCGGTTAATAATTTCTTTGTGTTTACACAAATTTACTACTATAAAAATACAACTCTGTTTTTATCATTATAACTGTCACAAACAGCTGGCTTTTGTTGTTACTTTTTTTTTTAATACGAAAAGAGAGAGAACGTAGTCATTGGCAAAAAAATTGTTTATTTTTTGTGTGAATTATTATAATGTTTAGATAAAATATGAATAATTTTAATTTCGATTTGGATAATAGTATAGATGAAGATTTTTTTGGTTCTTTAAAAGGGTAAGCTTGCAGAAAATTATAAAATAATAGAGAACTGTTATAAATCTTAAAGTTTTCAGCCATAAATCTTCCAAACTACAACAGCTATTTGGTGATGACTCCTTAACGGCCGATGATAAGCAACAATCACTTAAATATCAACGTCCCAAAGCCAATGACTTGAAAAACAAAGAAATCAAAGAAGCTGCTTCTGCAGCAGCAGCTTCTGCCAATACAAGTGTAACCTTAATGGCTAAAGTGGTAACAGCCTATAAGCAGGGTGAGCTACAGGGTAAAGTAGGCATGGCTTTAATACAAAATTCCGATAATATTTGTAATATAATAATGTACAAAACTAGACAACATATATTGGCCACATTAAAATTGCTAGCTGGAGAGATTTCATTATATAAACAAACAAAATATTGGCAATTTTATGATGAAGACACAATATATTGGAGCTTTAGCTTTGATGCGGAAGAAGATGATGAAGAGTTTAAAGAAATTATAAAGGAAAATAATATCATTTATAAAGAAGATGAGGAAAGTAAAAAAGTTACAGGAATGACTTTGGATTTAGAGGAAAATGTTACAACGGAAGATGTTTTAGATGCACCCAAGAACAGCAAAGACTCTTTACTAAAAAGAATGGCTAAAATGGGTAAACCTTTACCAACATTATCTTCATATGGCCAACAAACTACTACCGAGTTTAGTGATTCTTCTGATACAGAAGTTATTAAAACTCCTTTAGCTACAGCAACAAAACCTTCAATAGCTCCCAGAACTAATAAATTATCCTCGGTAAAAACTAATCAAATACTAGTGCCTTCTATGGTAACGCCCACAACAACCGCTGTTTATCCCATAAATCCTTTAGAATCCCAGTATATGCAAATGCTTTTAAGTGAGCAAAGAACCCAGGGTTCAGAATTACGCATGAATATGAATAAATTAGAAAATAAAATTGAAAAGGTATTAGATAAATTGGAACTATTTGATGGGAGAGAGTGTAGTAACAAACAAAAACCCGAAAAAGATGATGAAATATTGGAATTGGAAGAAAAACTTTTAATGCTTAAAAAAGAAAATCGTAAACTAAAACAATCTTTACAAGAACAAAGTGTTAAAGAAACGGATGATTATAAAATTAAGGAAATACTAATGGATTTTAAGGAAGACTTAGAGGAATTGGGTATTAATAACAAACAAGATTTAAAGTTTATATTAAAAGTGCTAAAAGACAAACTTAAGGAGCATATGAAACAAAATCAAGAATTAAAAAAGGAATTAGAGGAATCAGGATTTAATATAAAAATAAAGCAACAAGATTTAGAAGCTAAAATGAATAAAATAAAAGATTTAGAAAATGATTTAAACGCTTTAGAAAAGCAAAAACTTGATTTAAGTCTTAAGCTTGAAGAACAACAAACAAAGATAATAAAACTTGAAGAAGAAAAGTTACAATTACAAGAGAAAACTCAAGAATCTGCAAAATGTCCAGATGATACTTTGGTTAAATGCATAATGAATAATTTATATGTGGATATATCAGAAAAATTAGAAAACTCCAATTTGGAAAAAGCAGATAAAATTTTAGCTATAATAGCTAATTCCATAAGACAACAAACATTAAAATCTTTGCAAAATCAAAAAGTAAACTAATGAAATTTGTCTAAATGTAAAATAAAGATTCCCACTTAAAAGTTAAGAACATAAACAGTAAAGTATTTATTAGATTATTGTATTATTTTGTAATTGAAAAAGAAAAACAAAATAAAATTAAAATTTTATATTTAATCTATTATAAAAAACAAGAACAATTTGTTATCAGCGTAAAGGCAAACTTTGTTTAATAAAATATACTATTTTTTATCCGTTTTTATTTACTTTATTTATTGCTTATTTTAAGAAAGAGGAGTACATGTATATTTATTTTTCATTAATTTAAATATAGAGCAAAAATATTTTACTTAAAATATAAATAATCTAAAGAAAAGTCTAAACGTTTTAATACAGTTCAATAACTAAACTAATAAATAACTGCCTTCAGTTACAGCAAACAAAAAAAGGAATCGTTTATAATCTCATTACAACAATACCACAAACAAAAAAAGGTTTAATAATTTATTTTATTACATTAATTTAAAGTTTTAAAAAGTTGTATTAAGAGTTTGGTTTGTTTCTTGTATAATTTACTTACGTATATGGTTTATTTTAAACTGTTATAAAAATGCTTTTACTACTTTTGTTATACTATTATAAATATGCTACTACTGTTTGTTTAAGACTTAAAGGGAAGAGATTTTTGTTATTTGTTTCAAAAAGGAACCAAAATATTTCAAGTGGGAAATATTGCTTTACTATAGAGAATTTTTGGTGGGCAAGTAAATTCGAAATCTATATTAATTTAAAAATGGTTATTTACTATATTATTATAAAGTATAATCTTTCAATTCAATTAAATCTAACTTATATTATTTTTAAATTTCTTTGCAAACTTTAAACAAACAAAAAGTTTTTTTTTTCCTTTTCAATTGTTTACCTGATTTGTTGTGTTTACATTGTTCAATTCACTCATTCATTCCAAAACTTTTAACTTCTAAACAAAAACAATAATTTCTTTTATACCATTTCCAACACTTCATCAATCTGAAGATGATTCATCTTCAGAATCGGAGGTGGTGTCGGTTGTCTTATAACGTTTGCGCTTAACTTTAGTTTTCTTACGTCTCATAACCGGTGTTTCTGAGGCTTTACGCTTATATTTACCCTTCTTGCGTACTTTACGTCCCGTTTCATCCGATTCGCTGGTGGAAGACTCTTCATTATCGCTAGAGTCCGATTCGGTGGTATCATCGGTGGAGGAAGACGAGCTAAGGGAAGAGGATGATGATGTGTTTGTCGAAGTAGAGGATGAGCGTTTCTTATGTTTTTTATTTTTGCTTTGTTTCTTATGAGATTTCTTATGCTTAGACTTTTTCTTTTTCGATTTTTTCTTTTTGGTTGCTTTGGCAGACTTTTTATGTTTATTAAGCAATTCGGCTTCCTTTTCCTTTAACTCTTTCATGCGCAACTCTGTCAAGGGTGTCAAGTAGTCCAACTCAGAGTCAGAACTAGTACTTTCTACATCCAATAAAATTTCCTTATTGGGATCAACCTGTTATACATAATAAAGCAAAACATATTAAATTTACATAATTAATCATTATTAATTATATTTTTTTCTTACCTTGAGAAAGTTTCTACATTGAAATGTTAGATGCCCGGCATAACCACATTTTTTACAAGCTGCCCTGGCGGATTCTTTATTGGGATTTGTTAAAGGAAAACTCATATTTTCCGATTTTCTCGCAAGATTCAATCTTGCCTGCTGAATTTGCAACAAAAAATTTGTTCTGTTTTTGCTAATTATTAAATTAATTTGTTGTCCAAGATTTTCACACAAATACTTTAAGCTGGCAAATAAACAAAAAATCTATTACTAAAAGAAACAAGAAAATGAAGAAGAAAACAACTACAACAAACAGCTGATAAGCAATTTAACCGTTTGTTCTCATACTCTCATCAATACTTTCTCTTTATAAAGATTATTTTTCTAATATGGCAGCCTTTGAATTAATAGAAATATGTCAAGTGGTTTAGGCGGAGATGGGAATATGTAATTAATAGTAAAGCATTACAAAGTAATACTAGAGAAAATCATTCACAATTCGATTTTGTTGGCATTTTTGTTAAATTAATGATGTTTTAACTAAAAATTTAAACAAAGTATCTGTAGTTTTGTCTTTACGTTAAGTTTTCTATCTCTTGTTTTATTTAATTGAAGCAAATTGTTGCAACAATTAGAGAGTTACCAGAGAAATTTTTACAATTGCTCAAAATTTATGTAAGTTCTCAATAGTTGAAGAAATGTTAAATTATTATAATACAAAAAATTAAATAAATTCCGAGAAGTGAAAATTTTCTCAAAGAAATTAATTACTAAAAGAAAGAAACAAAATGTTCCCTAATTTAAGAAAGCAACATTTAACGCTTGAGAAAATTATGGTTCCCGGGCAATTTAAAATTCGAAATTATTTACAGCTGCCAAAGTTCCGGGAGAAGAGATAAATATTAAAAAAATATTTAAAAATTAATTATCATTACTTTCAGCTGCCAAAGTTCCAGGAGAAAAGATAAATATTAAAGAAAAAAAATTTAAAAAGTTGTTTATTTAATTTAATTGCTATATTGTCCAGTTTTCTTCATATGGCCACTCTTTATTTGACAGTAATTTTCTGTCAAGTACGTCATCAATTTCATTGTAGTTGCAGTCAAGTGAAAATATTGCAGATAATTTTGCAAAAATCTTAATTTTTATAAAAACTAAACTATAAATAATAAATTATTTTGCGTATTCTAGTAGTTAGTATTATTAAATAACTAAATAAAAGAAATTTAAAAGAAAATTTCTCCAACAAACAAAGAGTGAAAAATTGTATTTTGCAAAAAAGAAAAACATAGTGTTTTGCGTGAGTGTGAGTGTAAGAAAAAAAAAAGAAAAAATCATTTCTTATTTCTTTTTTTTTTTTGTTTTGCTAAGTGAACCTTATCTTAATTTTGTTCGTATGCTATCTTCAAGTTCTCCCATTACTTTAGCGGGGAGTCTTAATAGCACAACATCCGGAAAAGCAGGTGGTGGAGGAGGAATCATGCAACAACAATCAACTGCATTTTCTGCTTATGGCGATAAAGCCCAAATGGGTTTGGACATAGAATATGGCACAGATCCGGCAAGTGGTGCTATATTTAAGTACGAAGGGCGTAAACATGATGATTTAAAACAAATGTTAGATAGTAACAAGGATGGCTTGAAATTGGAAGCCATGAAACGTATTATAGGCATGATAGCCAGAGGACGTGATGCTAGTGATTTGTTTCCGGCTGTGGTTAAAAATGTGGTATCGAAAAATATTGAGGTGAAAAAATTAGTTTATGTTTATTTAGTACGTTATGCTGAAGAACAACAGGATTTGGCTTTGTTATCGATATCCACATTTCAAAGAGCTCTGAAGGATCCCAACCAACTAATAAGAGCTTCAGCTTTAAGAGTTTTATCTTCAGTTAGAGTTGCTATGATAGTGCCCATAGTAATGTTGGCTATAAGAGATAGTGCCTCCGATATGAGTCCTTATGTACGTAAAACCGCAGCCCATGCTATACCCAAATTATATTCCATAGATGCAGAACAGAAAGATGAATTGGTTACGGTTATAGAAAAACTATTATCAGATCGTACCACTTTGGTGGTAGGTTCTGCCGTCATGGCCTTTGAGGAGGTAAGTGAAAAACTTGAACTTCATAGATCTTTAATGCATAAAAACTATATTTAGGTTTGTCCTGAACGTGTGGATTTAATACACAAAAACTATCGGAAACTTTGCAATCTCTTGGTAGATGTAGATGAATGGGGGCAAGTTATTATTATTAATATGTTGACGCGTTATGCCCGCACGCAATTTGTTGATCCTAATGCCGATGAACCTTCGGATGAGGAAAACGCACAAAGTTCTGAGGAAAATAAAAAGTTTTATGATGATTCCGATAGTGATTCCAATAGCAGTGATAATGGGGGCAATAAAAAATCAAAAGCTAAACAAAATAGCAAAAAACAATCTTCTAATTCCTCACCATCTTCTAGCTATCATGTAGATTTGGATCATCGTTTGTTATTAAGACAAACAAAGCCATTATTGCAATCACGCAATGCTTCTGTAGTAATGGCTGTGGCTCAACTATATCATCATGTAGCACCTCGACAGGAAGTGCAAATTATAGCCAAGGCTTTAATACGTCTTTTGCGTTCCCACAAAGAGGTACAAAGTGTAGTATTAACTTGTATTGCCTCCATGTCTACTAAACGTAAAACCATATTTGAGCCTCATATTAAATCATTTTTTGTTCGCACAAGTGATCCTACACACATAAAATTATTGAAATTAGAAATACTTACGAATCTAGCCTCGGCAGCTAGTATTTCCTTGATTTTAAGGGAATTCCAAACATATATTTCCAGCAGTGATCGTCCATTTGTAGCTGCCACCATACAAGCTATAGGCAGATGTGCCGGTTCCATAAAAGAAGTAACAGAAACTTGTCTAAGTGGCTTGGTGCATTTACTTTCCAATCGTGACGAACATGTTGTAGCAGAAAGTGTGGTAGTCATTAAGAAGTTATTACAAACTAAGGCTGCTCAACACTATGAAATTATTTCCCAAATGGCAAAACTTTTGGACTTTATTAAAGTACCAGCTGCTCGATCTTCTATCATATGGCTTATAGGAGAATACTGTGAAAAAGTGCCCAAAATTGCTCCTGATGTATTAAGAAAAATGGCTAAAACGTTTGTAGATGAGGAAGATGCTGTTAAGTTACAAGTACTTAACTTGGCAGTGAAATTATATCTCACTAATCCCCAACAAACTTCTTTGTTGTGCCAATATGTTTTCACTTTGGCCCGTTACGATATAAACTATGATATACGCGATAGAGCTAGATTTTTAAAACAGTTTATATTCCCCAACAATGGCAAAAATAATGTACTTTCAGAAGCTGCCAAAAAAGTATTCTTATCTGCAAAGCCAGCTCCTACTTTGGAGAGTAAATATCATACTCGTAACCACTATCAATTGGGTTCATTATCGCATTATTTAAATATGCGTTGTACAGGCTATAATGATCTGCCCGCTTTTCCACAACAACCTACAGATCCTGGTGTACGCAATGTGGATGGTTTTATGCAAGAAAATATTAGTAAAGTTAGCAATCATATGACCAATCATCAACATCAACAAACTCCACAAAAAGAAAACAATATAAAACAAAAGAAAAACAAGAAATCAGACAATTCTTTCTTTTCCGAATCAGAGGATAAATCATCAGAATATTCTAGTTCCAGTGATTCGTCCTCAGAGTCCTCAAGTAGTTCAGACTCCGACACTGAAGATGAAAATGATAAGTCTAAAACTTTAGAAGTGTTAAAAGAAACTCAAAATTATAATTCCAATAACAATAAAAATTCGAATACTTTAGCTGCAAATAATAATTTAGTTAATAATGCCAATGGTTCAGGTACCTCTGACTCAGAATCGTCTTCGTCCTATGGTTCTTCATCATCCTCAGAAAGTGAGTCTTCAGAATCAGCTTCTGATAGCGAATCTGATGAAGACAATGAAAATGTGAATAATATTAAAAAGGAATCAGAAAATAAAAAATGTAAAAATAATAATACTAAAAATTTAGATTTACTGTTGGATTTAGATGATATACCCCCTATAGGACCAGTAATGACACCTTCCTTAGGTGGCTTTTTAACACCAGGTATTTACAAAAACTAAACCATAAAAAATATTTTCTTAAATATATTTTGTTGCAGGCACCCCTTTAGCTGCTGGCCAGACAGTCGCTTTGTTACCCCAACCCATGGCTAATCGCATAGATTTGGTGGGCCCTTCTCACATCTCTTACAATCACAAAGAATTGCTAAACAAACTTTCGGGACATGGTTTACAAGTCAGCTACCGTTACACACGTTCTCCTCATCTTTATTCCTCAGCTATGGTATCTATAGAACTACAATTCACTAATCACGGATCTGAAGAAATTACTAATATACAAATGGGTCAAAAATCTTTGCCCCCCGGCATGCAAATGCAAGAATTTGCTCCTATTAGCTTGTTAAATCCTGGCCAATGTGCAACTAGTGTTATGGGTGTAGATTTCAATGATTCTACACATGCTATTGATTTTGAAATATGCTCCAGCAGTGGCACATCACGTATTACTTTTAAACCCATAATAGGTGAACTTATAAGATCAGTACACATTTCAGAATCTCTGTTCAAAGAAGAACGTCTTAAACTTAGAGGCATGAATGAACATCAAACTAAATTGAAACTTAAACAACATGCTATTGAGTCAACAATTTTAAAACAAAAAATATTTGAATGTATTAATGTAGCCGCTCTTAATGGCAATAATACCGACAATCCAGTTTATAATTTTGTAGGGCAAACCATGACTTCAAAAAGTTTAGTACTAATCACTTGTGATTGGTCTCAAAATGCCGAGGAATTAGTGGTACAAGTTAATTGCGAAAAAATGGTTATTGGATCGATGGTTTTAAATGAAATTACCAGTTATTTAAATAATAATTTTAAATATTGAATATAAATTAGTATGCTAAAGGGGTGAATTTCACAAATTATTGTTAAATTGTTTTAAGAAAATTGAACATTAGTTTTCTTTTTAAAATTTAATGGTTTATTGTGAAATGTTTGCCTTAAATTGCAACGATGTTTTGAATTTAATTAATGAATATCCAGCAAATAGTTATATTAAACATACTTTCAAAAAACAAATAATTAGCTTTAAGTTAAAACTTTTGAATGTTGCGCTAAATGTTATAAATATTATTGGAATGAGTATTGTCTTAAATGTTGTAAACTACAAAAATGCCTTGTTATTTTTTTGGTTTTTATTACACATTTTAAAAATAAAAACTTTTGTTTATGTTTTTCTTTTGTCAAAATTGAGGAATTTTAAAGTAGTTATTTTGCATATGGAACAAAAACAAAATTATTTTTTTATAAATGTATTATTTACAATTAAAAACTTAAAAATAATATATAAATATAAAATTTTCTTTGGAATTAAAAATTATTTGATGTGTTAATACTAACTTATAACTATATTCACATTATATATATAAACTAGTTAATAAAGCCTAATAAATATTGCATTAAACATAAAATATTTACTTATTCTATAAGCAATTTTTAAAATTACTTTGCATTACTTTTTCAGAACTCTAAGTATGTCCCTCTAAATGTTTATTAAAAAAACCACACTAAGGTTTCGTTAACACAATTTTCTATGGCTAAAGCAAAGCTTTTTAAATAAAAAGAAAAATAAAAACAATACATGAAAAAAGTGTTAAATTTCTTTATATGTAAAATAAAACCATTTTTAGGTTTTTTGAACAGCATTGAAAAAAATCGCTGAATAATCATTACTGTTATTGTTTATTTTGTAAATCTCTTGTTTTGTTTTTTTATACACTCTCATATCAACATAAAGCTGCCACTTAAACATATGTTTTTAGTTGTGATGTCTTATAAGAAAAGTGTTGCCATTTTGTGGGCTTAAGTATTTTATGAATTTGGTTTAAAAATGTAAACTTTTTCAAATTAGAACGAAAAGAAAATGATGTTAATTACAAAATTTTATTATTCATATATTTCTAATAGAAATTACAATTTCCTTCTACAATCTTCTTTTTTTCAACTGGCAACCCTTTACTGTTGGGGAATGACATCACATTTGACAGTTGCTGAGACAACTCAGTGTTTTTTTGTATTGGAGCACAACATTTAGTGAAAAAATTTATTTTTTTATATTGTTTTATGTTTTTTATTTAAACAAATAAAATACATGCTCAAAAACTTAACAACTAAACCACAAGTATTCTTAGTAATTGGCTAAATTCATAAATGAAAAAATAATTTTACACTAAATAGCCAAAAATATGTATCAAATGTAAAACAAGGCGAAAAAAGCAACACCATCGTACATACAACGCAACTAATATATAAGAAATGCAATAGAAAAACAGATTTGGAATACAACAACAATTGCCTGCGTGGATGGGGAGAAATCCCAGAGAAACATTAGATTAGCAATAAAGTAAATTAGTTTAAAAAAATCAAATCAAAATTAAAAACAGATAACAATAAAAGTGTTATAAAAAAATAAACTGAAAGTGTGAGTGAAACTAAGCAAAAACAACAAAGAACTGGAGTATGAGTAATAATAGTGCAAGTAACGGTATTAATGGTGAAGGTGGTGGCGGCGGCGTTGGCAGTGGTGGACGTCGCACACAACAAGTGGATTGGAATCGTTTTGGTTTAGGTTCTGAAGATGATGGTGAGGTAGTGGTAGCAAATTTCCGCCAACGAGCAAATACGGGAGGATTTATAGATTTAGGCAATGAACACACATATGCTTCAGGAGGCCATCAAGCCTCAGGAGCCAATGAAATATTTGCCCAAGAACAGGGTGACAAACCTTGGTAAATTTTAACATACTTATGTTAACCTCCACGCTTAATTCGCTTTATTTCTTTATATTTAAGGTGGCGCTCCAACTTCTTTATCTCTCAACCTGTTTTATTTGGCACCTGGGATGGTGTCTTTACCTCCTGCCTTATTAATGTTTTTGGTGTTATTGTTTTTCTACGTTCCGGTTGGATAGTAGCACAAGCGGGCATTTTAAATGCTATATTAATTATATTTTGTACTGTAGTTATAGCCTTGGTCTCGGTGCTCTCGGCCGTAGGCATTTGTGAACGTTGTAGGGTAGAGAGTGGTGGTGTTTATTTTCTTATAGCTCATACTTTGGGTTCACGTTTTGGTGGCTCTTTGGGTTTGCTATATTGTTTTGGTCAAGCGGTAGGTTGTGCTTTAAATGTTATGGGTTTTGGTGAATCCATGGCTGGATTATTTGGTTTGGAAGACAATAAATGGGCTATTAGAGGTTTCGCCACAGCAGCTGTTTTATTGCTGGGTTGTATTAATGTGGCTGGTGTAAAATGGGTCATTAAGTTGCAATTTATTTTACTTATGATATTGCTAGTTTCAGCCTTGGATTTTATGGTTGGCAGTTTTATTGGAGAAGATAGAGGTGAGTAAAAGCTAATAGAACTTGTAAATCCTTACTAATAACAGCATAAAATGTGTACTTTTAAGCCAATGGTTTTGATGGCTGGGCTAGCAACAATTTTGTAGAAAATTTGTGGCCGAAATATGAGGATGGCTATTCATGGTTTAGAGTATTTGGTGTATTCTTTCCCACCGTAACCGGTGTTTTGTCGGGTATTAATATGAGTGGAGATTTAAGAGCTCCTTCCACAGATATACCAAATGGTACTTTGGCAGCCTTTGGTACTTCGTAAGTTAAGACAACAACCATGTTGCTTGAATTTCTTATTCAATATTTTCTTAATTCACTTTTAGCACTTTCCTTTATATGGTATTTATATTGTTTTTGGGCTCCACCTGTCAACGTGACACCTTATTAACTGATTTTATGATTGTGGTAAAAGTGTCGGCAGTACATTTACTATTAGTAGCAGGTATTTATGTTTCCAGTATGTCCTCCTGTTTGGGAGCTATGTATGGTACTCCCAGAGTGTTGCAAAGTATAGCCAAGGAAAGTGTTATACCCGGCATTGATGTATTAGCTAAAGGGGTAAGTTTTTTTTCGATAACTTTCTTTAAAATTGGCATTAACAAATATTTTTTATTTTCCATAAAGCGCGGCCCCAACAAAGTGCCTCTTTATGCCATGGGTGTTGTAGCTGTAGTCACTGTTACTTTCATCATTGTGGGGGATATTAATTTCTTGGCCCCCATTGTCACCATGCCTTTCTTACTTACTTATGCTTGCATTGATTATTCCTATTTTGCTTTAGCACAAACGTTTGATATACAAGAACAACGTGAAGAACGTTTTCGTATACAAGCCTCTTCACCATCTTATGAAACTAGACGTTATGGTGCCACACAAGATGGCAATGATTTAGATTTATTATTTCCCGATCGTGTACGTCATAAAAATTTACAAAGTCCCCAAAATTCACCTTTACACGTGCCTTCTACAACACAAAATGGTAGCTTACAAACAACAACGGAAGCTTCAACAAGTTCAGCGGGAGCTGCTTATGCTGAGGGAATTAATAGTACAAATGCTGAGGGTAATCTAGAAGGAGTAACAACACAAGAAAATGAAGATGAAGAACCCATAGCGCCTATAAGGCCACCTATACATTCCAAAACGAAAAATTGGTATTCGGGTTATTGTAATAGATGGGCTTCATTATTAGGGGTATGTATTGAAAATTTATGCTATTATTTTCATTTTTTTTTATTAATAATTTATTTTTTATATTTTTAGGCCTTAACTAAAATTCTGGTTATGTTATTGGTCAACTGGTATTATGCCTTAACCTGTTTCTTGGTAGTTTTCGTTATTTGGTTTTATGTGGGCACAGCAAATCCTGCAGTTAAACCGGGTCTTACAGCCGAATTTAATTTCTTTGCTTGGCTGAAAAGTGTTATATTCCGGTGCTTTGGGTAAGTTTATAATAATAGTTTTCAAGTCGTGTTAAGAAATTTATCACAAAATCATAAAATAAATTCAAACAATGTAAAATTTTTCCCAGTTTTGTTCAGAGACTACACCATTTCTGGTTCTAGTTCAGTTCTAGTTCAGATCTAGTTCAGTTCTAGTTCAGATCTAGTTCAGATC
>JACGTJ010003610.1:7505-20367 GCA_014858695.1 Chrysomya rufifacies | reverse complement strand
TTTTATTATTTTTCATTAAATTTTTGTTATAAAATACAAAAACAAAAATATGATGTTATTTAACGACTAAAGGTAAAATTTACAAATCATTAAAAGAGCGGATATTAAAACCTAACAAAAATTGTTTTAAATTTTTAAAAGTAAAATGAAAATAGTAATTTTTTTTTTATGAAAAATAATTAAATTATTGCAACATAAGTAGGCACTTTAAATGAACATGTAAATTCAAAATTTTTATTAAATAAAAATGGAGTATTAAACAAAATAAATATTAAGAAAAAATAAAAAACAACAACTAATTAAATGATATAGCCTGAAGCGATAGAGGGGAAACAAAATAATTGTATAATAATAATTATGAAGTAAATACTAAAAATATGATGAGAATGATTTATAGGAGGTTATTAGAAGTTAGACCTTCTTGCATATCTATGAGCTTTGGATTTATATATTATAGATTTATTATAATTAGTTTCATTTTAAATATATATATTTATATGTAAGTTTTACTTTTCAATATGAATGGAATTCTAATTTTATTTTTTACGCTTTATATTATAATTTTTGTTTTAATTACTACTTCTCTAAAAGTACATTATATAAATTTATAATTGGTATCATTTAATTTACGCGTTATTTTGTTTTTTTTTTTTAAGATTTCGGTTATTTTGACGTATATTTTAAGTTTCTTTTTTTTAATGCTAATATTTTTTACTTTTTTTGTTTTTAATCTGTTTGTGTGCAGAATTTTATTTTTCAAAAATGTTTTATTTTTGTAAATTATATAATAATTTGTATTTACTTCAAATCGTAATATGAAGTTATTAGAAAAAAATGTAAGAGACTTATTAAGTTGCTCAATTTTTTTGAGTATATGTCAATTTTTAAATATTACGAAAATAAACTTTTAATTTTTAGTTTAAACGTAGAAATTTAGCATATTAAACTGATATATAAAGTGCAGCAAAAAACAACATTGAAAAATTGTGTCTTATTGGTTTTGAGCTTCAGGACTTCTAAGTTTTCAGATTAGATAATTACATTTATTTAAAAACATATTTTCACATCTTAAAATTCTCTTTGACAACGTATAAACAATAATGCATATAAATAACTATATCGAAATCATAAGACGTTTGAATGCAAAGCAAAGCTGATTTTGAATTTCCTTTGAAAATATGAACTTCAATGTCATGCAAATGTTAAAATCATGCATTCCGTATGTAAAATGAAGCAGATCTTCTCAATTTGAATATATGATTCAATTACTATTTCTTTCTAAAATTGTTGAAGGTTCGCTTATTTGAAATTTGCCTTTTAGCGAATTCACTTGTTGGAAAAAATATGAAAGCAATAAATGTTCAATAATTACAAAAAAGAAATGTGTAAATTTGTGTTTATATCCAGAATTTTATATATTACTTTAGAAAGCGACAATTTCAAACAAGAACAAATTTCATACTAAGCCTCTAAAAATTTTAAAAGTTATAGATATTTATTATTTAAAAGATTTTATTTTAATTCCAAAACTTATTGTATATTTTCAATATTTTTGAAAGGCTTGAAGCTGTTATACGATATACTCAAAAAAATTGCACTCTGTTTCATAAAATGAATTATTATTTTATTTTAGTGGTAATGTCTCTGTTAACATTTAACATTAATAATGTAATACATCTTCACAAAATTTTCATTTATATTTTAATGATCTTTCATTTTTTCAAAAGATTTTATGCATTTTTGACTTTTATTAAAACGTTTAACCGAACACATTTGTAGCTTTTAATATAGGTTTTGTTTTAATAGTATTCAACTATTTTGCTTTTACAAGTTTATTAAAAAAAATTTTATTTTAAAAAAATATAAAAAAATATTTTCTTTTCTTTAAACAAAAACAAAAAATATAGAGTATATTTATGCGTTATATGGTTTCAATTGTGTGTTTTTTTTTGTAATACATTTAAGATTTTTAACAATTTACTTTTTTTTAAATTGTTTTCTTTTATGTTAAATAAAATTAGGTTTGTTTTGTTAATAAAAAAAATATAGTCTTTTAAAATTCCATAAAAATAAAGTACATTATACATAAAAATTAATTTTTTTTATACACAAATAAACATATTATATACATACACAAAAACATACCAGGAAATATCTGTTCAGTTTTAAAACTTGAATATCTTGTGCATTTTGTAATATTAAACTAAATATAATTAATAATATACAAATAATAATAAACAATACAATATTATAATCATAAAATAATTAACTAATTAAACATAAAAATATAATAAAATTTAAATTTACTTACTTGTTTTTAAACACAATGCTGTTAAAAACAGTTTATTTAAAACTCCTTGAACATAAGGAGTCCATTCATTATTTGTTTTTTGTAAGCTTAGCAGACTAATGTGTTGTTTTGGATTAAGTTTGTTGTTTAATGTATATATGTTGGGTTTTCTCTCATCATCTTAATTTGTTAAGTTGTTATTATTTATTTTACTTAATATTTTAATGTAATCTTTAGCATCAAGAGGGGTTTTTTTTTGTTTGCTTAACATTAAATTTCTTATTTAATTATATAGTTTTATGTTAAGTTTTGTTTTTCTTAATGTTGGTTGATTTTTGCATTTTCTTATTATAATTAAAACTTGCAGTTTATATGAATCTTTAAAAAATGTAATTAAAATGATGATTATGCTGTTTTTGTTAGATGATGATTATGATGATGATAATGTGTTAATGTAATGGTTATTCTTTTTTTAGTTATAAGTGAAAATTGAAAATATGTTTTCAAATATTTGTGCTTTTATAAAGTAACTATTTGTTGTTAAAGAGTTGTTTTTCGACAATTAGTTAATGTGATATTTGGATTAGATATTGTATTCTATCAGCTTTCAACGGTTGTAGAACTAACACTGTGACTAGTTGTTAATAAGTGTTCGGGAATGGGTATGGGTTGTGTTCTAGCTGGTTGCTTTTTCTGAAATTGAAAAATATTTAGTTGAAGTTATTATTTGATAGAAAAGATAGATAAAAAATAAATAAAATAATTGAAATTTGTGATCACAAAATTTTCTCAAAAAAGTTAAGAAAAAAATTCGTTTCTCGAAAATAAATAAAAAAGTCAATTTTCATATTTTGTAAAAAAAATATTCAAATTATTAAAAATGATATATTTTAGAATGTTATTTTTTTATTTTAATTAATGTGTGTCACAGGAATTTAGATTCTGAAAATAACTAGGAAATCAACTTTAGGCGGTTTAGATGCATGTATATTAAGTTCGAACGATTTTATTTTCCATTTATATTGCTTTTACATAATAAAAGTATTCGGTCGTTTATCCATTCATAATTTATTATTGAGAAATAAGGAAAAAAAAAGAAACCTTCATTTAAATTTGCAACTACAAATTAAGATCCTATTTCTCTATATTTGCAAATACGTCTACCCTTATGTTCTGAATCCCACAAAACCACCATTAGATGCTGCTCAAATAATTAAGTCATTATATTGCTATTCAACGCATTAACAGCGACAAGATTATTTATACAAAATCCTGAAAGAACACTGACAACTGCAAACATTTCCGACCAAATAATTGTGTATCTCATGTACAGAAATTTCGAAATCTATAAATACATCGACAGTTTCTGTTTTTGACATATATTTGGAATCGGTGAAAGCACGACGGTTACCAAAACGATGTGTTCTTTTCATCTTTCACAAAACAATAGTCCTATAGGTAAGGCTTTCTTTTAAAATTTTTTTTTTGGGCAAATAGAAGCAAGTCTCAATTAACAAGAAGAGATTCCGAAAAACGTTTATAAAAACGAAATTAAAGCGATTGCAAAAAAATTTGCATTGTTTTCAACTACTAAATAATAAAGTTTATTCTATTTAGATTATTATTAAACTTACCTTTCTTCTAAACGGAAAACAACCAGATGTATCGGGTTGTGGTGTGGCATTGATAAGTAAATCTGGCGTTGGATTATCATCGGGACCAAAAACATTTAATTCTCTAAAACATTCGGTTTCCATCATTTCATTTTGCCATGATATTGATACAGAACCAGTATTGAATTTCGTATAAAAATTCGAATCGGATTCATCAATATTCACACCTTTAACAGTTGAAAATTGTTCGATATCCAAGACATCTTTGGCATAAACAGCATGTGGCTTTTATAAAAATAAAACAGATATTTGAAATAACAATTATACTTAAAAAAAATTGCTGTCTAAAATGTGCTATTCTATTTTTATCAATTTGAACAATTGAATTATTTTACTTTAATAATAAGTAAAAATAATTAATTTTTCATTATATACTTACATCTGGTACAAATGGTGGTTCAACCATACCAGCCTCTAAACGCTTCCAATTGATACAATTAAAAAAGGGATGTAACTTAACTTCCCTAGCACCATAACGACCATTACGACAGCCTAAACGTAATTTTATTGATTTGGCTAGCAACTGTTGGCATAAGGATCTGGCTTCATCATTAAATTTACTAGAATATTTCTCAGGATCCTCCTATTTTAACAATGATAAAAAATCAATTAATAACATATTTTCAAAACCATAAAAAAAACTTACTTTAACTCTTCTATCAACTTCTTCTCGTTTGACTTTTTCTTTACGCGCTCTAAATGGAGCCTGTCCCTCAATCATTTCATATAGCAGACAACCAAAACTAAACCAATCGGGTGAAAATGAGTATTTTTCATTATCTATAACTTCGGGTGCCATATAGCCTGTACATAATACAAAATTTATAAGAAAAAAAAAATAATTTTTAGTTTTCAACTTTGAAGTATATAAAGAAAACTTACCCACTGTTCCTACGCGACCCCTCACCATTTCACCATCAATTTCTACAGCTAAACCCAAATCTGATATTCTTACATGACCATGATCATCTAGTAATATGTTTTCCGGTTTACAGTCTCTATAAACAATACCCTGTTGATGTAGATGTTCTAAACCGCAAACAACTTCGGCTGCATAAAATCTAGCACGTGCCATTTCAAAACCCGGATCACCACCCATATTGTAAATGTGAAACTTTAAATCACCACCTATATAAAAAAAATCAAAATTATATGATAGTGTATAAAGCAGATTATTTAAAAATAAACAAATATTTAAATTTTCTTGTTTCTTGTTATTAAAAATTTAATATCTAAGTGGTGGACTTATTTTTCTCTTTTCAAAAAATTGTTTAAGAATTAAATTAAAAAACCTGACCTCAAGCAAGGACAGTACAAAAGTTAAAATATTTATACTTAAGGCGCTTTATTAAACCCCTATGTGATTTAATATGTTTGGAAAAAATAAGATAAAAAGCGAAATTATAAACATATTTCAAGGATATGAAATATAAATAAGAGAATAATATAAACCAGATTATTATATATAATTGTTAACTAAGAATACGAAGTAAAACTACAAACTTTTACTTCAGTTTGTCAAAATCTTTGACAATTTCTAAATATGTAATCATATAAGAGATGGAGGAAAACTGGTTAAAACCTGTGATCACTCAAATTTAAAGCCAAAATTATAATTTTATATGAAAATAATAAAATTGCTACTTTATTAAATGAACAAAAGAAATCTTTAAATTTCCTCAAAATTATTATTTTTTTAGAAAATTTCCTCAAAAATGTAAGTAACAGAAACTTTTTTTTTTCATTTTTCACATTTTTAAACGTTATATCTCCATATCATGCGATGGAAAAAATTTAGACACATATTAAATCCTGAAGCATTATCGATTAAAAATGGAATGAGTCTATTATATTTACTTAAAAAATAAATAAATAAATATTTTTTTAATAAACTTACCATTCATAATAGTCAATACCAAACATAGAGCATCCTTTGTCTCATATGCATACGCCAGATTGACAACAAAACGAGAATTTATTTTTTGTAGAATTTGTTTTTCCGTTAATACCATTGATTCACCTTTACGCTTTTTAATACGTTTCTTTTCCAATTTTTTACAAGCATACATTTTGCCTGTGGCACGTACCTGTTCAAATAAAAAAGAAAAGATAAAATGCAAATTAAAAGAATTTTTTTTTTTAATATGGTTAGTAAATTGGTTGTTATGATTTCAATATACATACATATTTGTGACAAATTAAAGGTATTGGCATTGAATTAATTTCAAATGTAAAAATATTTCAATTTTTAAAAACTAAGAAAATTGATGTATAAAAAAGGATGCTATCTAGATATTTATATAAAATCTTAGTGGCTAGCTGATTTAACAAAATATAGCTTAAATGATCTGATAAGAAATTTTTAGAAATTCAAATGATTTATCTCATAAAGTAAAGAAGGTACAAACTTAAATGTGTACTTTATACTATTCTTATAAAAAAAGTGGACAGATCTAGTTGTTTTTTGAAATGCAAAACAAAAGGGGCAAAAAACTCTTTACTAAAAACTATATTTTGTAATTGTTTTGAGACGTTATGTAACTTTAAATAGAATTAGTTAATATAGAATTTGAACCCGTCTGTGTGAAACTACATTACATAAGAACAGAATATTATAATTATATATTTTATCGATTCTAGTGAAATACATGCTCTAAATTGCAATTCCGGAAGGCATTTGTATAAGGACTAGGTGAAGTAATGAATCGTTTGAAATTCGGAAGAACGATTTAGATCAACAGAAAAGTTTTGTGTATTAAATTTCTATAAATTATTCCCTATTTCGGGAGGACATTTGAATGAGGGCCATTACAAATAATGGACCAATCATGAATAATTTTTTTTTTGTTTTTGTATGTTACATACATTCGGATAAACGCATTATATCTCTTCCACCTATGGTGGTGTAGAATATAATTAAGGTTTGTCCCGCTATAACAAATTGGCTTCTAATTATATGTATTATTAATAAAACGATATGTTTTTAAATGAGTTACAGTATTTTCCTTTCAGTGTTTTGAATAGTGAAAGAATTAATAACAACCCAAAGTAAAACGAAATTAAATAGCAGAAATTTTTCTTAAAATTTGCCAAAAGCACCGATCGGGCATTAAGGTATCCGAGTTCTGCTATTATACCTATATTCATAAAATTAAAATTTAAAAATTTTTAGAAGATAATTTTATTTGCAATTATACAATTGGATTATAAGATTTACATGGACAAATTTCGACAAAAACGAATATTTTTTTGAGAAATATTTAACAAAATTTTCATCGTCATTCATTTTCATATACAATTATTTACCAAAAAATATTAATTTCTAAATAGATTTTGTACAATATAATAATATGTATTAAAATAATGCATTTAACATTCACCATCAATTTGACATCAATTTACTTGATTACAGTTTTTAACCATTATGAAATCCTACCATATTCTGGGCGCTTAAATTATTTAAAAAGAAATCTAATTAAATTTACATTTTTCTTCAACCATTTACTGATAAATAATTTACATTTCCACTATTTTCTTTTCATATTTTTATTTATTTGTATATCAACCTCCTAAAGGCTTAAAATGTCAATTTCAGTTGTGAAGCACTTACCTGACATGCACATACTTCACCAAAGCCACCTTTACCCAGAACACGATACATTCGAAATGTTTTATAAGTAATGGGTTGAGCTTCCAGCCATTTCCATTGTAGATAACTGTTAAAAAAAAATAATAATAAATATGGAAAAATGTAATATATAAAAATGTATATAACATTTGTTTTGTGTAAAAATATTGTATATTAAATTATTTAATATAAGTAAAAAAGAAACAATAAATCATATACATATGATCAGAAAAAATAGTAAAAAACAATTTAATATGTGCGATGTTTAATTGTCAGAAATTGTTTATACAATTTTGACATGAATTGCTGTTGAGCTTTTAACAGTTTTTTTTTCTATAACATATTCATTTTGTTTAAACAATTGTTGTGTGGAAATATTTTAATATTTGAATATTTGAATCTATTTTTTTCTTTTTGGGAAACCCCTTTACGTAATATAAAATAAATAAAATTTCTTATATTATTTAGATTTCCTATAAACTTATGTTTATTTTAAATGGCAATGACTTTGGTATTTTAGTTTTTGCTGAAAACGTTTAATAATTTATATTCGTTTAACAAATACAAGTAAATCTTAACGTTTAAAACGTTTTTTATACTAAAAATTCGCATTTTTTTTAAATATTTTATTATTAAGAAAATTTCATTAGATTTTTTCTATAAAAACAAGAATGTTACATTCGTCTTGGTCGAATCTTTAACAGCCACTATTAAAATATATTAAAGTATATTTAAATGATAACTGTTTTTGTATGAAGTAAAAAAAGAAAGCTCTACTATAACGAAACCATACTTACTAATGATACATCGAAAATTTTATCGCTTACCTCCAAAATCATGGATTTTTGTGAGTGGGCGGAACACGCCCATTTTTTCAAATATTCTTCTTACTATCTGACAGTCAGTCTAAAATTTCATCTTTGTACGTTCTTCCCTTTCATATTTAAAGCGCAATATACCCAAAAAGGGATATTTTTATAAGTGGACTCATCTTAGGTCCCCGTTGAATTAACTTAAATTTTATCTTTGTACGTTCATCCGTTTTATATTTATGACATATTTGTACTAATATGGTCAAAAATGATAGATTTTCATGCGCTTTTTGTTCCATAATTTTCTTATTTATAATCTAATTCTGCCCATTTTCAAACCTTATATAAGAGAAATATTTGTGCCTTATATAGCTCATCCCGTACGATCTCTATAGCGCTTTTAACCGTCAGACCCACAGACAGACGGACGGACAGCGGAACTTCAATTTAGACGAATATTTTAACATGTCACAAACGGACATGTATACCACCAATAACTTTTTGATGGTGGATATAAAAACAATTTTATATTTAGTTTTTATCTATAAGATGTATTTTTTTTTTTAAATTTCCTATAGAAAGGAATTTTTAAAAAGTTTATTTAAAAGTGTACGTTTTCTATATAGGGGAACACTCATATAAAAGAGAAATTTTATCAAAGACATTTTATTCTTATAGCAATAAAATTAATTGACAATTTTCTAATAAAAAAAATCATAGAAATTTTTCTATAAAAAAAAAGTTTTTGCAAATTTCTTGTTAAAAGAAAATTTATCAAAATTTTCTACAAAAAGAAAATTTATTGGAAATATCCTATAAAAAGGAATATAATAGAAAATTGTATAAACGGTAATTTTTATAAATAAATTTATTGAAAATTTACTATAGAAAGGAAATTTATTGAAAATTTCTTATAAAAAGAATTTTATAGAAAATTTGCTTAAAAGTAAAAAAAAACATTTAAAAAAAAAAATAACAATTTAATCGAAAATTTCCTAGTAAGGGAAGTCTCATTAAAAAACTCCTAAAGAGGATTTTATCTAAAATTCCTTCAATCGGAATTTTTTAAAACTTCATTTAAAAGAAAATATTTCAGAGAAATAAATCAATAAAAAAAATAAAAGTTTTTATGAATGAAAAAATTAACAATAATTTTAATATTCATCGAATATGAAATGTTTTTTCTTTTTTTTTGAAAAATTTTGGTCTCACAGCTTAAAGAGACCAAAATTAATCCCTTGCCTCTCAATGTAATTATTTTGTCTTCTTATAACTTATATTATATTTGCTTATTTTCTCAATATTTTTGTGCTGGTTTTAATATAAGTAAATGGAAAATAATTCCAAGAAATTCTAATTTTCCTAAACGCACTTCTAAAATAATCTTTCTTTTGTTACAATTTATATTGTAACATTGTATATGCTAAATTATTAACAGTCTACTACTTACCGATGAAAATACATTGAAGTTTCAAATTCTTGGAATGGTTCGCCAGCTAAAAATGCTTTAACCGCCTTGACACATGGCTCAAACAGTTCTTTACTGCCACTGTTAATTTTACTACGTACCCTTGAGATGAGATCATCATTCAAAATGTCTAAAACAAATTCATCGGAGGCTGACAAAGGTGGTTTCGTTGAATTGCCATTTAATTTGGCAATCATTGTTGCTGTAGTGGTTTCACTAACACCTCCATCATCATTACTACCAACATCACCACCGCCGCCACCCCCTCCATCACCGTCATAAGTAATACCGGAAGATCCACCATGTTCATCACCGTTGTGATGTTGAAAATTTTTATGATTGTTGCTACAACTACTGCTGGTATTATTGGCGGTGGTATTGTTATATATTTCAGTCTCTACAGGATTTGTTGTTGTCGTAGACGTTGTATTGATATTTTCCGTTTCTATTGAGGTGGTTTTATATGTTTGTTGTTTTTTAGCACCATCAGTATCAGCATCATCTTTTTTAGCATCATTATCATCATTTACTTCATCATCATTAACATTGATAGCACCATCACCATTATTTAAAGTGTCCAACGTTGAGGAGACATCAATATCTAAAAATCTACTACCAATATCGTGTGCTATCGTCAGCCGATGTTCATCATATTCTACTTCGTATCTAAAAAATGGATGAAAGGGAAATTTGTACAAACTTGAAAAAAATAAAAATAAAAAATACGATTGTTTTCGCTACACTTACTTTTGGACTTGATCTAAAAATGATATATAACGAAAATACAAAGGTCGTTTATTTTCACAAAACTGTCGAAACAGTTCGCGTCCAATTGGCTGTTGGTCTATGACATAGCCGTAGCTTATATCTGAAAATACAAGAAGTTTTTGTAAATATATAAGTTGTGCTTAATACAAGATTTTCATTTCAATTTAAATAAAAATAAAATAAAATAAACATTTTCTTTATATGCCTATTAAAGAGCTTAAAGAAAAACTCACCTAATTTGTCTTTCAGGTGTATACATTGTGATATGTGGGGGAATTGAAGGATTTTTCGCCATTTTTTACTTTTTCCTTTATTGCTATCGGAACCACCTGCAAAGATAAAAAGAAAACATACCAACGAAATTAGAATATTTTTTAAATTACAAACCTAATAAAATTTAACTCTTTATTTTTTTTTTCGTATGCTGCTACGATAAGTAAGTATAAGAAGGATTAATGTGAAATGAAAATTTACATATGCAAATAATTTTTAAAATATTTTAGCTGGCGGTTTCTTAGTAATCTAATAATATGAAATAATAGAATTCTAGATAAAGAAGATTTGTTTTTACAAAGGAAAAATGCTTTCTTCATTGTTCAAATAAGCAGATTTGTAATAATATATTATATTACATTACAAAAAATAAAAGAAATATTACATTCTCCAAAATTTAATATTCAAAATTAATATCTCGAAAACTAGAAATTTTCAATTCGATAAATTATTTGACTAATGTTTTGAACAACAAAGTTACAAGAAAAACCTCCTTATTTACATATATACAAATTCATGAAGGCAATTTATCGGATTGACTTAAATGAAATATTAGCGAAGACTAGATAAAAATATCTATTTTATATGGAAAATGTTTTCTTGTTTCTTACTCCCAGACAGAATCCAAGAATGTTAACTTTGTTTATAAATAAGGATTGAAAAAAATATGGAGGGTCCCAATTTCAAAATTTCCAATTTCCCAGATTCCATGGAAAATTTGTTTTAATTAAAGTATTGATTATAGTACCGGACAAAGGTGTCAGTTGGGTCGTAATTGACGCTTAATGCTCCCATTGAGAGACCAGTTTTATATGTTAGTTAAATTAGTTAGGACGACGTGAGCAGAATCACTCGTTGTTTGAGTATTTAACAAGCATAATAAAATATAAATTATGTTTTTTTTTTACTTAGAAGTTCGCAAACAGAAAATAATAAATAAGAAATCGTTCTGAAACTAACATTTTTATTCCGTTTCCAACAGCTTTATTACTGATTCCATTGCATCGATATTAAGCTAGTGTACTAATTAATCCTTTTCAATGTTACAGGTATTTTTATAAATAATTACGGAAGGTACAACTCGTTCCGTTGTCTTTTTTGTTGTCTTTTTTTGTAAAAAAAATATATAATGAAATACATGTGAAAATATTAATATTGAAATCGACCTAATTATTTTGTACCACTGTATTAACATTATTTGTACAGTTTTATTTAAAAAAAATACATAATCAATTTCAGTTAATGATGATATACATATGTATTTATTTAATATTTGTATTTTAAATTTAATACAGTAAAACCAGGGACCGCAAATAACGATTTTAGACACGATTTTTAGAAATGTTGTAGAACATTTCTACAGTTTGATTACGTAGTACATTTTTATTTGATTATGTAATACTAGGCATTATTTCCCATTTCGGGAAGACATTTGTATGGGGATTATGAAAAGTATTGGATTCGTCCTTGAGCTAAATTTGAAGACGATAACTCTGAAATAGCAACTTATAATTTTGCGCAAATGGTTTAACTCGACAACCGTCTAGACGGATGGCTGGCTATGGTTCCGAGTAGAACGGTATACTTAAAGTAGGGACATGAAAATCGGTATATTTATAAGAAATTTGTCGATATCTAGATAAAGATGCATATGGACTCCATTGTGACCACTAGTATCTCATACTGATCGATATTTCTAAGATATCGAAATTTTAAGAAAAATCTAAAATTTTCGATATTTTTAAGAAAAATCTTAAATTTTTGATATCTCGGTAATTCGTAAATCGTCTATATCAAGGTTACAAACCGCCTAAATGAATAAAGGGCTCAGAACTGTGATCCCTACTATTTTATTTCAAAAACCGTGACTTTCCTGAAAATTCTTAAATCGCCCATATCACTGTAAATAAGAGTCTAAATTAACAAAAAAAAAAAAAAAAAAAAAAAAAA
>JACGTJ010003607.1:274-16507 GCA_014858695.1 Chrysomya rufifacies | reverse complement strand
AATAAAAAATTAACCACATAATATTTTTATTAGTTCATTTGTTTATTTTGCGTACAATATTTATTGCTTTGAATGATTTAAAGTGGATTTCAGTTGATGTGCTTATCTTAATTTAAAATAATGACGAAAATTCACAGTTAGAACAATAGCAACATATATATGTACATGTTTCTGCACCCGTAATAATCACAATAATTCTTTTGTTTATTTATCTAATTTAAAATAAACAACAAATAATAGATTTTCTACATCGCGTCAAACACTTACCTGGATACCGGATACATTCTTTACCGCTTTGCTTAGTGGCCGCATATCTAGTTTAAGAGATGAAACGGGAGCAATTTTTATTGACAGAGATCCCTCATTGTTTTCCATAATTTTAAATTACTTACGTACAAAGGAGATTGATATAAAAAACTGTGAAATACGAGCATTGCGTCATGAATCAGAATATTATTGTTTGACACCATTGGTTAAACGCTTAACACTATGTGAAGATTTAAATCATTCCTCTTGTGGAGATGTACTCTTTTATGGCTTTCTACCGGCTCCAGCTATACCCCCAAATGATAACATAGTTGTTAATCAGCAACAGGCATGCTCTTCCATAGATTCATCTAATTCGCCGCGTAATAATGGGGCAGTACAATCTTCACAAGCTGCTGCCCCAGTGCCGTTGGAACAATGCTTGCCCTCAACTTCATCGGCAGGTTCAAATGCTCGTCCCGGTTCTATGGTGCGTGTACCCGAACCTTCAAATGTGGTTTCTAATCGTCATAGCTCACATTCTCGTAACTCTTCTTGGGATTTACGTTTGGGACGTGGCAGTTCAACATCACAAGACAGTCGTTGCTGGCCGTCCAACAATCGTGGTGAACATTCTCGAAATCCTTCCTTAGATTTTATGCGACATTCTCGAAATTCTTCTGCTGATTTAAATAAACTAATACGTAATGATGTTGGTTTGGTATTTTCACCAACACTCAGTTCGAATTGGGTTGATCCCTTGCGTGTACAAATCATAAAGGCCCATCAGAATTGGTTCGCTGTGGCCTATGCTCATTTTGTTGCCTGTTACCGGGTCAAAGATTCCAATGGCTGGCAATTGGTTTTCACTTCTCCCTACATAGACTCTACAATCGAACGGATTGCTATAAATTCAAAAGTAAACATGTCAACGGCTGAACCAATACCCAGTAAAATGGTAGCTATATCTTATGGCAGTCAGATACGTTTGTGGAGTATCCATGAGGGAGGAAATAAAACAGATATTGGTACATTTAATTTAAATGTACGTGTAGAGTATTTGTTCTTTATTGGTAGCCAATTGGTAGCTTTGTCTTCGTCCGGTAAAATTGGTGTTTGGCATGCCATGACACAACATTGGCAAATACAGGATTTAGTGCCGGTGTTATCTTTTGATTCGGCAGGTTCCTTTCTTCTGTTGGGTTGTAACAATGGTTCCATATATTATATAGGTAATTTAGCGAAATGTAACATATTATTAAAACAAGCAAACAATTTTAATATAACGTATATAATTGCACTATTTTTTAGATATGCAAAAGTTTCCTTTACGCATGAAGGACAATGATTTATTGGTTACAGAACTTTATAAAGATCCTAATTTAGATCCCATTACAGCAATTTCAGTTTACTTAACACCAAAAACTTCAAGTAAGTTTACAAATTTGAAAATATTATATTAAAAAAAATACTTATTTTTTTCTCATTCTATTTCTAGGCATTAGTGGTAATTGGATTGAAATTGCTTACGGAACTAAGAGTGGTGCAGTTCGTATAATAGTACAGCATCCTGAAACGGCTGGACATGGTCCACATCTTTTCGAAACATTTACAGTACATCAGAGTCCTGTAACAAAAGTAATGCTCTCTGAAAAATATCTGGTATCAGTGTGCAGTGAATATCATCATGTACGAACTTGGAGCTTAACCAGATTTCGTGGAATGTTATCCACACAACCGGGTTCAACACCTGAAGCTTCATTTAAAATTGTATCCTTGGAAGCTACTGAATCAAATTATAGTTATGTAGCTGGTAATGATTTTGGTCCATATGGAGATTATGATGAACAAATTTTTGTTCAAAAAGTTGTACCCGAAACAGATCAACTTTATGTACGTTTAGCTTCAAATGGTGAACGGGTATGTGTGATAAAATCCGTTGACGGCTCTTCAATAACATCATTCTGCGTCCATGAATGTGAAGTTAGCTCACGTATGGGTTCTCGTTTCGTATTGACGGGACACTGTAACGGTAACATACAAATGTGGGATCTCACTACTGCCCTGTCGTTATTTTCCAAAAAAGATGAAAACCAGGCGCAGAAAACCAATGGCGGACCCGATACCAACGAGCTACTCCGCCTACTTGACCAGTGTGAGATCAGTAATAGCCTCTGCTCAACGCCTTGTATGTCACCATGTCTCCCAGCTTTTGGAGGGGTGGCAAATACCACTATAGCCCGTATGAAAGCCAGTAATTTGGCCTTACTCAATCAGTCCTCACAGCAAACATCATCCTCATCTGCCGCTGCAAATTCATCATCGGTACAGGCTTCTTCGTCGTCTTCGTCATCTTCAGCAACATTAGCTTCATCTTTAAATTCACATCATCAACAATTAGGACAATCTCAACATAATATGCCTCACGGCCAAGGTGGTAATGTAAGTGAATGAAATACGGTAGCGACGTTTGCAGGGGCGGCGTTAGTCGGGCGTATTTATTCACAACTTTCCTTTTGTCATCTTTTTATTGGTTTTAATATTTTTTGTAAATTTATACGCGTCATTGTGTGTTGTTTGTTTTATTTAGGCATTTTGACGTTATGTGTCATAATCACTCCCTGATGGCATCACTTACATAATAAATAAACCTTGTAAAGGGAAAACCTTAAAAACGTTATTAAATTTAATTAGAACTATTTGTTTATTTTATACATAAATTTTTTATACCTTTTTTCACTACATATATTTTAAATACAATTTTCTATATACAAGTAGATATTAAATTTGTTTTTTTTTTCAGAATTAAATCTTAAAAAAGAGTTTCAAATACATATAAACATATAGATTTTAATTCCACTAAAAATATTTTAATGTAAACGAATTAAAAAATATATATACATATTCAATTAATAAATTATATAGACAATATTAAATGTGAATAATTTTGAAGATTTAATTATTTTAGCAACGAAATCAATGGGAGAGAAATATGGAAATATGGAACTATTACCATCACATCATACACGTTTGAAGCTAGAAGTTAAAAGTATTTTGAGAAATGAATTTAGGAGTTGAAAATCGGTTATATTATATATCTCTTAAACTAAGAAAAAAAATCCAAACTTAAGTTATTACATTTTGTTCTTTGGACAAAAAATATTTGTATTTTTTTGATATTCAGACGATAGGGTAAAAAACGGACAAAAAAAATATTTCCTAAGTTATTTAGTAACTAATATTGATACTAATTACATTTAAATAATATAAGTTCTGACACGCAAGTACCAAAAGGGGTAAAAGATATATGCAAAAAAGATCTAAAAATGTTAAAAAGTCCCAAATACGTACCGAAAGTGCATAAAAGTACCAAAAACGTAAGTGTAGACCAAAAATATTAAAACTTATCAAATACTTAAAAAAAAGTAAAAAAAAAATTAAAACGTACACAAATCGAAAATACGACCATATTCAAATCTTTTTTTATATAAAACCAAAATCTGCAGTAATTATAGATATTTCGAAAAAGAAAAAAAAAATATTTAAATTCATTTTAAATATGAAATCGGCGCCTTTTTTCTCAGTACTTGAAAATTTTTTATGTTTTCGTTACAAATTACAGTAAAGTATTTTTGTACTTAACATTTCAGTATATAAAATCTCCAAATGTAATAATTGAAATTTTTAATAAAACAAAAATTTAAATATTTCTTTATTATACAATTAGTAATACATAATAAATTTATAATTTCAACATAACAAACATAAAAAATCATAAGTTTAAATTACAAAAAATAAATAAAATTAAATTTCAATTAAATCTATGTCCGTCGATAATTTGTTAAAAGTAAATTTCAAACTTTGGTCACACATTTTTAAATGTTGTTGTTTTAAAGCTATAGCATGATTATTTAAATCGAACACCTTTGTTTCTAAATATATTTTTAAAATTTCCTTAAAGTCCGAATGTTTAATATCCACTGCTAATTGACGAAATATATTACGTACTTCATTATAACTTTCATATAATTCATGTAATTCCAACTGATCTTTTTGAAGTTTGCCAATACTTTGTTCATTTGGTAGGGTGTATAGGGATTCTAATGATTTAAACATTTGTTGGATATTTGTGGTAAGCTGTTTAATTTTCAATTCAAAATAACGCTCAAAATAACGTTCACGTTTTTGACATATTTTTGCATAGCTTTCATCGATTCTACGATACCAGCCACTTAATGTGTAGAAATCTTTACTAGAATATTTACTGCATTTTTTCTCATTAATAGTATTATTGTAGGATGGGTGTTTGATATTGTATGGCATAGTTAATGAAGTAATGCTATTGTTTTCATTGGCTTTCAGTAATGGTAAAGACGTACGACGGTATAGTTTTTTAGTTTCGGTCAAGTTGTTTTTTAATTGTTCCTTTTTGTTATGATTAACAGACAAAGACATGCGACGATTAATATTGTTACTTTTGCTCAATAATAAATTCTTCCTTTTACGATTCTTTATAACACTATGAGCCATTTGTAACATTTCTATAGTATCAGCAGTCATTGTTATATCCGTGGGTACATCGAATATTAAGAGAGAACTTTGACTGGCTATACCCTCTATGTGAGCAGAAAGACTTATTGATAAACCGGTGTGTACAAAATTACAATCTAACCCTTGACATCCTTCACCCAAATGATCCATATAATGATGCCAATGACTACGATCTTCAGTATTCATTAAATCCAAATAGATATTGAATAGCGATAGTTTAACTTTAAAAAAATTCTTATGATTATCTACTAAAGAAAATGTAAATAATAGTTTTTCATGATAATTATTATTAGCACACTTATAATTATATTCATTGACCAGCCACAGTAACAATTCTCTAGTGGAATAAAATTCATTTTTAATATTTTTACCAAATCTATGATAATTATTATTATTACAATCATCATCACTATGATCGGCTAAACGCGATAGATTAGCACTCATAGCAAAACCCATTTCAGTTGGAGAATTTTTAGAATTCATCATACTCGCTGCTATGTCCAAACATTCCAATTTAACATATTGCAATTTATATTTCTGATGATAGATTCTTTTGGTAAGAAACGTAACAAATAAATCAAAAAATATATTTATATCCATTGCTTGTTTAGAGACAAAACGCATTATACAACAATTCTTATGTTTCAACAATAGGTCATCCATAACTATGGCCATCTCACATTTTAGCATTTCCACTGTGGCATGACTAACATTATCGAAATGCATTTTATGCGAAATATTTGTAGAGGGAAAATCATCTTCCTCCGTTGATATTAAATTTAATTGTAAAGATTTCTCATCGATTTCAAGAATTTCTGCCATCATATTATCACATCCTGAATTATCATTGGGTGTGTGTAAAGTACGTATGGGTGGCGAATTACGCACTATGATTTCTCTGCTTATATTACGTTTCAGATTGGATTTGCTAGAATGTCCGCTTGTATTGGTTGTGCTGTAAGTGGTATTATTATTATTATTATTACGTTCCTCATGATCGTGTTCATTAATGTGTACAACTACGCGTAAATGATTTAAATTTTCAGCACTCATTTTATTTTTTATTTAAAATTTTAATAATTTTTATAAAAATTCTATTTTACACGTTTTTCCGTAATTAGTTTTTGCATGATAAAGTAACGGTTTCATGAATGATGACTTATATGAGTAAGATAAAAAATATTATGATTTTAGTACATAAATTAACCCATATTGAAACAAGTGTTAAATAGTAGTTGAAATTGATATATGTACATATATAGAAATTGAGATTTTCAATATTTTACATAACAAATAAGCCTTCAACAGTTCCCTTTTTTAGAAAATATTTTAAACTTGTGATCAATTTATATTTTAATGCCTTAAAGAAGAGTCAAACAAGAATACATTGATCACTTTCAAATAAAAAAAATCTAAAATCGGCTGTAATTCTTTAAATACGATCCATAAGAAAAAATATACGAAAATTGTACACGAAAAATCTGAAATCGTTTTTATGTCCTTAAAGAATGACTTCTTTAATAAGAGTTTATAGAGTATCAATTTTGTAAAAAATAATCTCCCAAAAGAAAAAATATTGCAAACTTTAGTGAGGTCTAATCACAACTATCAAGTTTGTATAAAAAATCTTAAATAAACATCCAATAGAGAAAATATTAAAAAATGTGATCGCTCAAATTTATAAACAAAATATCTAAAATTAAATTTAATTGAAAATCGGTCAACAGAAAATTGAATAAATTAATAATAATAAAATAAATAAAATATAAAAAATTAAATTTGGAGGAAATTTGAGAGATCACAGATTTGAACTGTTCATAAATTTTTTTTGAGGTAATTTATAATTATGGGCATTATGGAATATTCTGCATATGAACCCGATGGTGTAATAGCTGCTGATGAACTATGGCCAGAAGAGTTGTTTAAATAGCAGACGGATTCATAGTTGGGATCGGTTTCACTACCTGTAAGGGATTCATATTGAGAAGAGGAGGTAGGTGTTTGGCGAGAACTTATGGTGCTAGTGGTGGTCAGATTAGTGGATGTGGAATTAATGGAACTAGTGTTTAAAATGGAGCTACTAGTAATGGATGTTGGTGATGTTATGGATAAATCAGCGGTGCGTGGTGTTAGTAATTCATCTACCATTGATTTGTTGGAATTGCTCAGTGGCAAACTGGGTGTTGTTGGCTGCGGTGGCGGCGGCGGTGGTATTTCATTCTTCTCTGCTATGCGTGCATAATGGTCACTATCACTTTCATGGCTGCCGGTATCTGCTGTTAAACATAGACCTTTTGTTTCCAAAATACTGGCATAATTATGATTGGCATCAGTACCCTTTACATCAGCTATCGTACTATAGCCCCCCATAATTGCATCTTTTATATCATCACTTTCTTCTCCTTTCACTTTGCTATAACCGTCTATGGAATCTTCATCAATATTTATACGTTTCTTTTCCAATACTTTGGCATAACCATCATCTGAGGCACCTGCTGAATTGATGTTTGTAACATTTGGCCCTTTGAGCACTTCATAATTTGGATCATAATCCGATGATTTCTTTTCACTGTCATCAGTAATTAAGGAAGAATTAATTTTTGGTTTTAATAATGTCTCATAGCCGGGATCATTTGAACTATTTGGTGGTAAGCCGGGGTTAGCAATAGTTTCATAATGTTTATCGCTACTATTTAATTGTACACTATAGACGGTAGTCGGTGGTTTTGATGAGGTATGAACTGATTTTTGTTTTTGGGGAGGGGGAGAAAGATATTTCAAAATAAATAGGAAATGTTTTAAAAAAGATATTTTAATAAATATATAAATTTAAAAAAAAAAGTAAGTTAAGCATTCATGGATTTACAATATAATTTAAAAAATCTTAAAACAGCAAAGTGAAAAGTTAATACGATTTTTATAATTGTTTATTATAATTTTTTTTATAGCAATATAAAGGAATAATATAATGAAGATTAAAAGAAAACTAGTAGCAAACTAATATTTATATTTTTTCAAAATTTACAAAATAAAAATTATTAATTCAAAGTAAATTCTTATACGAAAATGCAATTTCTTTTACTTCTTATAGAATTCGCATATATTATTAGAATTTACAGAAAGTTATTGTCGTATTCAATGTTCTAATTTATGTTGTCGTTTTTCTGATAAATTCTATGAAATCTTGTAAATAAAGTACATGTTTTATTTAATAATATTGAGTTTTGTTTTGATATAAATCGTTATTGTATGATTTTTACGTATATTAAGTTTAAAAGAACTTTTTCAAAAAGCTACGTCCACAATTAGGCCAAAATATATTTAGAAAACAAGATTAAAAAGCATTAATCTTGCTATATTAGTATTAGGAATATTATACATATTGGCAGATATCCATGTTAACATATTAGCTAAATTTATATAACAGTAATGAAAACTTATGTACTGATTAACTATTATTATAACATCAACCAATTGAATGTATCCTCAAAGGATGTCCGGAAGAACTTTCGCGAGATTATAGAAATGTACTAAAAAGTGTTCACAAAATGTTCTACTGACTATGCCATGTCCGTATACAAGTTTATAAGCAATTGATTTTAAAATAGGATCCTTTTCCTCGAATTCCTGACGTTTTTATAAATGTAAAAGGATTCTTAAAGAGTAATATTGGAAATATTATCTAAACAAGACGATTTTTAGAACAATTAAGAGCCGTCTGCCAAATTCCCAATAGACAAAGTTGTCCAATTTATATGACCAAGCGAGTGGCTCTCAATGACAACATTTGGAATTTTACAAAATATTCAAATTTTTAACTGTAATTTTAGTAAGGATCTTTCAGCTGCAACAAAACTATTACAAAACGAAACAACGAATATTTATTTTTTAAATAAATATTCGAATTATTTGTGATTATTCGTTTTTCTTTTGATGAATATTTCAATTATCAATAAATATTTTAATACTTTACAAAAATTTGAGAGAAATTTGATAAATTATAAAAATTTCGATATATGTTCAAATTTTTATTAAATATTTATAATTTTTACGATTATTCATATTTTATGAAAATTAAAATTTTGTATGAATATTTAATTAATATTAACAATTTCGTTCAATATTAATTTTTTTTATTATTAAAATTAATTTTCGAATATATCACAAAAAATAAAATGATAACAATTGGCTTAATATTCTAGCAAATATTCGAATTTTCTATGGATATTTAAATTCCCGATAAATATTTGAAAAACTTCAACAAATATTCGATAATTCTAAAGTTGCTCTATGTTCAAAGTTTTCATGATTTTCGTTAAATTACTATTCAAAATTTTTAAACTAATAAAGATTAAATATCGACTATTTGATATCTTTTATTTTAATAAATACATAAAATTAATATAAAAAAAGGATCTAATAAAATCAAATTAACTTTTCACTAAAGAATATTAAAGAAACATTTTCTATATTCTTGTCATGCAAATAGGTATATAAAAAACAAGCATGAATTTTGTTGAAATATACTAACCACTGGTTCCAAATTGTGAAATTCGTTGTATTAATTTTAATAACGTTTAGGATTTTTTTTTGGTATATAGATTTTAATATTTAAAATGAAAATGGAATTGTATTTTTGTCTCATTTTGGCAAAACTAAATGTATGTAAATGTTTTTTTTTTTATTTTTTTAACATTTAAATTAAATTAAGTTGGAAAGAAGGAGTAAAGCATAATAGCGTTATTTTTTTTTTTTTTTTAACAAAGAAAAAAATTTAGGAAAAGGTTTAAGTTAAAAAAGACACATACATGTAACCATAAAAAATAAGTTGGTAAAATGGTTTTGTTTAACAGGAAATTAAAAACAAAATAATTATATAAAAAAATACATACCACCCTCCCGTTGGCGTTCCTTTTGTAAAATGTGTGCATAACAATCAGATTTACGATTTTCAATAACACCATGCGAGGAATTTGATCTCATAGCATCTGCGGGTATAGTTTCATAGCCATGATCTTTTGCGGCACCATAGCTATTACTGCGTAAACGACTTCTATCGGTGGTAGAGCTGACATTGCCTAAGACACTAACACTATTTTCTAAAAGATCAGCAGCTTTTGAATCTAAAGGACTTAGTCCCAAATTAGTGGAAGCATGATCTTCGTTTTTACGTGGCAATACTGGAGAATTGTTTTGGGAAGAAGGGGAATTGCGGGAAAACTTATTTTTCTTCATTACCTACATACAATTGGGTATATCAAAAAAAGAAGAAAAAAAAAGTAAATAAATATTAACTAAAATTTAAATAACTATAAAAACTACCTTGGCATACATGCCCTCAATATCTTTTGAAGGACTTAAACTTTTGTTACGTCTTTGTGGTGATCCCTCTTGTTGAGACAATTCACCCGAACCTAATTCAGCCATTTCACCGGCACATTCCATTACAGATATTACAGAATTACGACCAGAAGTTAAATTACTGGTTGAACTCATTGTCTGTAGTTGTGTGCTGGATGAGAGATTTGACTTTGGTGTTGGTGGTAAAGGTGAATTAGCCTGTCGTTTTTCTGGTTTTGGTGAACCCAAATTGCACAATGAAGAACTGTTATTAGATGATGCTGAGGCCTGCCTCGAATGCATTTGTGCCCGTAAGCTATCAACAGGCGGTGGAATTGGTGTTGTATTTGCAGGATGTTCTAAACTTGTCCTTATAGGTCCAATAACTGTACTGGTGGAATGTTGAGATGAGAGCGATGTATTACCATGATCGCCAGATAATAAAGAACTGTTATGATGTGAACCAACGCCTGTTAGAGTGGAATTGGAAGATGCTAAAGTTGTTGTGCTGGCATTATTAATTTCAACTGAAACTACTATAGAATTAGGTGATTGCATAGGTTGAATTTGGGCATAAGTTTCAGAACCACTGGTATATATGTCAGTTGTAGTATTGGCATGCTGAAGGCGAGTGTTTGGATCTTCAATGGCAGCGTACGTTTCGTCTGTAATAATAACAATAAAATATATAAAAATGCTTAAAGGTTCTTAATTTTAAAATTTGGAATATTAATGAAAAGTTGTGATGTTTTTCAAATGTACATAGTTTTCCATGAGTTCCCAATTTGTATATTTAAAACTTAGAATATTAGACTTGTCGACACATACATTATATAATTACCAATATTAAAATTTTTCATACATTTAAGTTTTCTATGAGTTTTCAACCAATTTTTATATTTGGAATAAATATTCGAAAATTTTGCGAATATTTAAATTTATGACAAAAAATTTTCGTACCTCAGATGAAAATTAGATTTTTCAAAAATGTAATTCTTAATAATTCTTTACTTTTATTCTAGAAGTTTTTGTAATAAATTTTAAAAATGTATGTAGTTCCATAAGTTTACTGAAACATTTCACTTTCAAATATCATTTAAACAAAACTTCTCCTACATACCCGAATCATCTGAGACCGTAGCATAATGTGAATCATTAACATCACGGGAATGTGTTGGATTGCGAATTTGTGTTTGAGGGGCTGGTTGTTGAGCCAAAATATTTGCCAAAGGCTCTCGTACACTTATGCTCGTATAACCCTCTGTGAAATTATATGTTTAAAAAAATTAGAACATTCAAAATTTTATAAAACATAAACAGGGTCTTACTTGAAGAATCTTGTGAATCACCACTAAAATGTTGATTAGCTATTGGTGGCGTCATATATGGTAAATCTTGACTGGCCGATATCATGCCAGCAATTGCCGAAGCTGCAGGTATTTCAACCTGCGGTGCAGGGGTAATCATATCATTATGATTTTGTGAATTATCACTGTGATGTGATGTACGTTGCGTATTGTGTTCACTGTTAGCAGATACTTGAATACCCGTAGCTTGTGTACTAATATCTACATGAGATGTATTTGTGACTTGGAGATTTGTAGATTGTGAAGTTGAAGGTGCATTTAGCTGAGCATAAGGATGTTCAGTAGGTCTTACCTGGTTGAAAGGTAATTAATTGGAAAAATTAAAATAAATAATATAATTATTTATTAGCATAATCATTAAACATACTTTAGCATAATCGTGTGGTGAGTTTTTTACTCTTGAATATGGTGAACTAACATCATCAGCTTGACTTATGGAACTATGTTGAGAAACACTTATTTGTTTCTTTAAACTGGGTGTAGCTGAGAATAAAAAGATAAGTTAAGATTATGTTTTATATTTAACAAAAAAAAAATATATAAAATAAAGGAACAAATAATGTAATGTATGTATTTTTGTTTATATAGCATATCTTCTCAATTTTCGCAATTTATAAACCTATTTTTTGAATCTAACAATGTTTAGAAAAATATTTAAATTGTTGCATTAATACAAAAAAAAAAAAAAATAAAAAAAAAAATATTTGCCTTTAGAGCAAATTAAACAAAATTCAATGATATCAATTTATAAAAACCCTCCATTAATATGCTAAATTCATTTGTATACCTCCAAATCCATTGTATGCTTATTGTTAAATATTAATGCAAATAATTTGCATATAAATTTCGAAAAAAAAAACAATTAAAACGAAATGTGCTAACAACAATATGCCTTAGAATCATAAGATTTTAAATAAATATTAGGCAACACGTATTGTATACAATTTGCAATAATAAAAAAATTGAACTTATTATTTAAACAATATAATAAACATGTTGAGTCATTTGACCTTCTAAAAATTTAAATAAAAAAAAAAAAATCAAAACAGTTAAACAAAAAGAAATCAAGTTCCTACGAAAGTTTTGTGTCTATAATAACTAGATTAAAGATTATTAAAGACAATAAAGAATATCTTAGAGTTTTGTGTGTCAATTTTGAAATGATTCCAATATTTGTTTGAATAAGAAATGTAAACAATTTAAAATCAATAATAAAACTTACGGCTTTTATTTTGATTTTGAGATTCCAATAGCATTTTATCTGCTACAGTTTCATATAATTCAGAACCTGTATCACCATTAGTTTCTGCAACTGGTATATCGGGCAAGGAACGATGAGCAGCAGTACTGGCCCTTAACCAAAAAAAAATATAAACATTAATTAAAATTATATAATTGATAAAGGACAATTGTTAATTATTAAAAAATTTATAAAATTTTTTATATTTTATTTTTTTTTAATTTGTTAGATATTATTTTTTCTTTATAATTTAAATTGAATAAGATAAATTCCTGAAATTTTTTACATTTATGAAAAATTTGCAAATTTTCGTAACCTTAAAATAATTTGTTAGAACTAAATAAAATCAAAACCAAAACATTGGAAACCTTTCTAGATTTTAACTACTTTTTTTAAATATATTGAGAAAGAAATATTGTTTTTAATTAAAAGAAAAAATTACCTTTTTTCAGAATCTCCTTGAGATATTGTTGAATTATTAAGATCTGCTTGTGATTCACTGGTATTTAAGGTGGTCACTACAACAACTTCATCAGGATTTTTTAATTTAACCATGCCTTCAAGACCCATAAGGTCATTTCTATTGGATGAAAATTTGTAATAGAAAATATATATTTAAAAATATCACAGCATTTAGCGAAGCATAACAAAACAAAATTTATAAAAAAAAATATCCATATAATGGGTGATTCAATCAGCGTTTTAATAATCCGAATAATGAAGTAATAAACACATGGTATGACCAAAATCCAAATGTAAGTTGTTCAATTCGGGTACAGTATTCGTAAAGTGGAATGGAAAATTTAATAAGAAATGCTACTTCATCTTCATTTTTATAAAGAAATCTTTTCAATAACTTTGGAAGGATCGTTCTATTTTACGGTTAATCTAACGTATATGCAACATAATATTCGACTTCTGTGATACATAGAAATGCATTTAGAAATAAAAAGTCATGAACAAATTATATATATTTTAAGTTACATAATATGAAAGGAGAACGCGTGAATTTTTTAATCTAAGTTTTTTATTACTAAATAGAGGTGCACCCATTTCATAAATTTTCATCGATATAGGTTCTTTTTTTATTGTTTGTTATGTAGTAAAATTGTCCAATATTGGTAATTTTGTTTGGTTTGATTCATAACCCCTAAATTATGAACCGATTCTTCCCATTTACAATACCAAACAAACCCTATATAGGAAAAATATTTATGCCAAGTTTTCGTAGCACTTCCGATGTAAACTTTTATTAGACTTAAAATCTTAGACGAATGTAAAACAAATTTACAACCGGAATAACAAAAGATATTAACGGATCTTCTTAAATTTTTTAGACGCTTACTACATTATTGATGCAAATTGTTCTGTTGTTTTATCTCTTTCTATTCGAATTTTAAAAGAAATAAAATTGTAAACAAATTCAATATTACTCCTTACATCTACAATTAACTTATAAAATCTTAAAAAAAAACACCCGTTATTTAAATTATGATGTTATGCTGCATTTGAACACAATATGTTAGGTAAAAGCTTTGGGTTTCTAGTTGTCGTCTTCTTCTTCTTCTTTTCAAAATACTCTTAATCGCTTGTTTTGTTATTTTTGTAATATGATGCAGCAGCAGTGGTGTTTGCTTACTTTCCCCGTAAATTTACTGTTTACTATTACAACTACAGCAACAACAAAAACAAAAATAACATAATCACCAATACTTCACATCTATTGTTGCTGTAGTTGTTGTTTTTAGAAAGGTTTCACTTGTATATATTATCGTAGCTCCCTTGTTGGTTTTCTTATTATCATTACTCTTATTGTATGTACTCACTTTGGCATTTTTTTCTTGCAACAGAGACAGGCTGCCAACATTACCACCAAGGTTATGGCAACATTTACTGACATTAATAATATAAACAAAAAATTTTCCTTTTTATAATCCTCCTCGTCTTGCAGCATTATTTATTTAGCAACAATATTTATGTTTTTTACACGAAATTCTTATTAAATTTGTAATAATTGTTGTGATGGTATTACTATTTTTCGTCTTAGTATTAGTATGAAAGCCAAAGGCATTAAAAATTTGTATAAGAAACTAAAAGAATGTCTAGTAGACATTGGACGTATGTATTTCTTTGTAAAATGGTATAAAATCTATATAAAAACACTAAATTGTAATCGTTAATGGTATTTATTAGTTTTTCACAATATTCTTTAAAATTTTATAACATTTTTTCGACACAATAAATACACAATATCAAAAAAAATATATATAGGAATCCACATAAAAATACGTAAACCGAGGTGGAGAAAATGTCAAATTAAAATATTATTTTTTGTTTAGAGATCTGTGGCGACGATTTTTATTAACGGCGGTATTATTTCTGTGAGAAACATATGGCGGCGGTTTAAAAAGTAGCATAAAATGTCAAATTGAAATGGTGTTGCCAGAAAATAATTGATAGTGCTGGGTAAAACTTAAAATATATGAAAATATAATTTACAGATAAAAATAAATTCGAGATTCCTTTTTTAAAATAAATCTATCTTTTTAATTTATTGTGAAAGAAGTACTTAAATACATAATTTTTATCAAAAGTTTCTACACGGAAATATTAAATGAAAATAATATCTTATAAAAATTGCCGATTTTTTACAAGGTTAATGCACCTTTTCCTATATGTAATCATTTTAATAAAATTGTCGCTATTAGGAAATTTTAAATAAAGATTAATCTGGGAACGCTGATAAGAAGAATGTATCTAATTTTTGACAAACATATTTTATCGCCGGCAGCAGATACGAATTGATTTAAACATTTGTAACGATGTACTAAAATGAAAAAACTCATTTTTATCAACTATGGTAACATTAAATTATCTATTACTTAAATTTGAATTCCGTTAAAATAAATAAATAAAAAAATTTAAAAAAATATAATATAAATAAATGAACATTTTGAAAATTTGTTTAATTTTAAAGGTTAAAATCATCATATTTTAACTTTAATTAAGCTGTTATTTAAATTCATTTAAAATAAAATGTTTTTATTAAAAAAAAAAAAAAAAATTCTTAACTTTCCTACATTTTGAAAATTTGTTTAATATCAAAGGTTAAAATCATCATATTTTAAAGCTTTAACTCTATGTTTGCTGATAACTTTTGTGTTCTGAAAACTTGTACTCTTCACCTCCTTAACGCATAACTCAAGAAAATATTATTTTATAAATTCCTACGATGACAAAGTAAAATAAATATAATTCTACGAAATATCATAAATTTAGTTCCTTAACAATCCAAATATATACCCAAAAACTAAATTTCAAAAGAAATTAAAAATAAATAAGAAAAAAGATATTTGATATTTTTTATAAAATGCCAATTTTTCTCAAAATTGAAATAAGAAAAATTGATAAAATATCAAAGGTTAAAATCATCATATTTTAAACCTGTTTGCTGGCAACTAAATATAATACTGATCGATAATTTTTAAT
>JACGTJ010003602.1:0-39031 GCA_014858695.1 Chrysomya rufifacies | reverse complement strand
AAAATCAAAAGAAATTTTATAAAGTGAAAAAAATCTGGTTTTTTAAAAAAATTTAAAAGAAAATTTTTTAAAATTTTTTTTCTCAAAATCATAAGCTAAAATAATAAACAAAATGTTAGTTAAGTGTTAGTTAGTTAAAAAAAAAATTATTTAAAAAAAAATAAAGCATATATTAGTTAAAAAAGTTAGTTTTGTTGTTTAGTTAAAAAATAAGTTTATTATTTTTTGTTTAAATTTTTAAATATAATATAAATATACTATATTGGCGAGCTATATGGGCCTCTTGCAAAAACGAAGTTCTTTTCTTTTTTTTTAGGTTTAAAGTTAAAAATTTCTTGTTTCAATTTTTTGTTTTCTTTGTAAAGTTGCGGTACTTTTTACAATTGTTTAGGGTTTTTTTTTTAATTTTTAACATAATTATGATTGTTTGTTTGTTAATTTTTTTATCATAAAATATAAAAAACAAAAATATTTTTTTGTATTTTTTTTTAGTTAATAATTAAATGGCTTTTTTTTAATAATTTAAAGTAATTTGTTTAATTTTGATTATTAAACTTTTAATTATTGCCTTCAATTTCACCAAAAAGAAAAAATTTTTGTTTTTTTTTTTTTTCTCTAAAAAAAAAATCATAAAATTTTACCACATTCTAAATATAAAATTTTAAAAAGTTTAAAAAGAAATTTTTTCAAAAAAAATATTGCAGCACGTATAGTTTTTGTTTTTTTTCAAAAATTATTTTAAAAAATAAGCAAAATTCTGCAATAAATTAAAAACTTTGCACTTTTTGTTTAAGAAAAAAAAAAGAAAAAATTAAAAATCCTAAGAAAAATTTTGCAAATTTTCTTAAAAACTTAAACTTAATAAAAAACCATTTCCAAATAATTTTTTACGCACATTTTTGTTTTGGGTGTAAAGAAAATTTGTGTGGCCAAACCAACCCAACAAACCCAGCTTCAATAGCCATAAATCACTTGTGAAAAAAAATTTGTTAAGGCCTGTTTAAATGTTGGTCAGCAGAGTGTTAAGTAAAAGCTATACGTGTTGCAATCTTTTTTCTTTAATTTTTTTTACAATTTACATATTTTATAAATTTAAAACGTGGTTTTATAATTTTTTTTCTGTTTTTTTCATAATTTTTTTTTAACATAATTTTTATAATTTTTTAAAATTTTTGGTAATTTACACTTGTTTTAATTATTATTTTTTTTTTTTTTAATTTTTTTTAAATTTTTTATTGTAATTTTTTTTTTTAAATTTTTTATATTATTTTATTATAATTTTTTATTTAATCCCAGGGCATTGTGAGCACCCGCTTCGTTTTTGCAAGAAGGTCGTTATCGTACTACGAACATGGGTGCACCACCGCATTGTAGCTCGCCAATATAGGACCATGTGCTCCCGCGAAGGGGGTACTCACAACGTCTGGTGTACTAGCTCCATCGGTGTGTGATGTTGAATCGGCATTACTTCTTCCTTCACCATTAGCTGAACCCAATTCTGGTGGTTTGGTGGTGTCCCGTTCGTCAATTACTAAATCTATTGGCATTTTACCCTTTAGACATGATATATATCGATGACAGAAATTATCGCATAATTCATGTACCTATTTTTTTGTTTTGTTTTTGATTTTTATATAGGATTTTTTTGTTTGTTTTTTCGTGTTTTTCAAATTCATTTCATAGTTGTTGTTGTAGTTTGCAAAAAAAATTGTTGTGGATTTTTTTGTAAGGGCAATTTTTTTTTTTTTTTTTTTGATATGAAAAAGAGAAGAAAAAAAGAAAGAACGGGATTTGATTAGTTTTTTTCTTATATTTAATTTGTTTTAAATTTTATATTAAAGGATTTTTTTATATATATTTTTTTAAGTGTAGGGTTCTTTTAATGGTGCAAAGTTAAATTTATTGCTTTATTAAAAAGAAATTTTAAAAAATATTTTAAATATAATTAAACAAAACATTCTTAAAGTAATAAAATTTTTCAAAAATTTTCCTAATTTATATAAATTTTTAAAGAAAAATGCTTTAAATATTAGAAAAAAATACTTAAATTGTTCAATTTCTTCAAAAAACTTTTAATAAAAATTTAAATTTAAAAAGCTTTTATAGTTAAATATTAAAAGCTTTAAGCTTTCCCATCAGATTTTTTAAAGAAATGTAATAAGGAAAGCTTTCTTTACTAAAAATGTAAAATATTTTTAAGCAAAACTTAAGTAAAGCAAAAAGCTTTCATAAAGCTTTTTTTCACTTTAAACATTATGATTCAAGTTTGAAAGTATTTTTAAAGGTTTAAAGAAAAACGTTTAATTTAAAAAGCTTTAACATGACTAAACTTAGATTAGATTTCAAAGTTTTAACATGACAGCTTTAAGCTTAGTCTTACAAAATGTTTTACTTAAATTCTTGCACTTTTGATTTAACTCATTTCAAAGTAACATATTTAAAAGCTTTAAGCTTTCTCAAATTCCAGCTTTAAGCTTCAACAAGCTTTAAGCTTTTAAATTACTTTTCTTTTATAAATGTTCCGGTTTTTGTGTTTTTATTCTTAAAATTCATTAACTTTTGTTTAATATATAAGCTCCCTCTATATAAAAAATTTGAATTCATTCTTTACACGAGTATAATTTTATGTAAATTTGAAACAATTTTTTTTTCAAGCTATATGTGTTACTATTGTTGTAAGAAAAAACCCATCAACTTCATGATAGACATGCAAATTAGTTTTTGCGTATGGTTTTCAAACATTATACTTTTTAGCGTAAAAAAATGGCGCATTGTTTTGGGCCTCTGTAGTAAAAAAAACCCTTTTTCTTCCAATATGATAAACAAAAGCTTATATTGTTGTTGCTGTTGCAAATTAAGCCGGCCGGTTCTTTTTTTTTTGCTCTTTTTGACAATGGTTTTGTTCGATGGCTGGTTGAGTTTGGCCGGCTGTAACATAAAAATTGGCATAAATATGCATCAGTTTCTTTTAACTTATTTCAAACTCATATGCATATTGGCCTAAAGGAATCACCATCATCATCATCATCAGCAACAGCAAGAACAAGAACATGGCCACAATGGTAACCATGGCTAAACTTAGAGTAGATTTTATTTTTTTTGCAGCTAATTCTCCTCCACTTTGGGGAGTACGATTTTTTATTTGTTATTTTTAGATAACAAATAAAATGCGTTTTTTTTCTGCTTAATGTTGGTAACAGTAAAACATGGTGTTGTAGCCCAAGTTTCGTATAAACTTTAAGCTTAAACTTAAAACTCTTTTTTTCTGAATTTTATTTTCTTTTGCTTTTAATGTTTTTTGATAACATTTTTTAGATAATTTAAAAGTAGATTTTTTTCTTGGTTGTTTTGCTTAAAAAGAAAAAGTTTAAGCTTTCAATTGATAATGAAAGCAACTAATTTTTGTTTTTGTTATTTCATCAGGCTTTTTTTTTTTTTGGTTAAAGCCTGGAAAAATTTATTATTTTTGTGTCACTGTTAAATATTTTGTGTGTATCATTTTGAAGTTGTCAAACTGGTTTAAAATATATATTTTTTGTTCATACATATTATCCATACGTAGTTTTTTTTCATTTTTAACTGACCAGTCAACCCGCCAAGCTTTAAACTTAGTTAGCTTAAGTAGACTTTTTTTGTTTTTGGTTTGTTTGTAAGCCTGTCGCGAGAGAGTTTTACCAAAAAGTTTGCGGTCAATGTTATTGTCACCGAAACAACAAGAACAACAAAATAAAAACAAAAAACATATGCCTGTTTCTGTTTTTTTCCAATTTTTTGTGCAGTTACTCGGACCAGGAGTGAATAGAGGTCTTAACTGTTATTTAGTTTTTTTGTTTTTGTTCCTTTTTTAAGTTAACAAGACTGGTTTTTTTGCTTAAAGTAAGCCAGCAAGTAATATGACAAAAAAATTCCTTTTTAAGCCTTTTAAACATTGAATTAACAAAATGTTTATAAACAAATTTAAGAAAGTTACACTTGCAAAAAAAATATTTATCTAAGAAATGCTAAAAACTATTTCAAAATTATCTTAAAATAATTAATTTTTGTTATTAAGTTAACAGAAAACTTAGGCTTTTGAAACACAATAAATGTTTATAAACAATGTTGCTAAGCCTAACACTTGTGCTTAAAGCACATAAAATATAACATAATTTTCCCATAACAATAATAATTATTAATTTACGATTTGTTGTTAACATTTTTGCTGTTATTTTAGTCATTTTCAACAGCAACTTCTTTTAGCATTCTAAACATGTTTACGAAAAGCTATTTTTTTAGTTCTTACTGACTTAACTGTCTGTCTGTCTGTCTGCTTGCAAAAAACTATTGTATTATATGAGTGTTTTGTAAGCAGTTGTTATGCATTTTATAAATTGTTATGTTTTCTTTATGGTTGTTATTGTTATTATTATTTTTGTAAAATAACCAGGACGTTGATTTTTTTTCCTTTACGCAAAACTCTTCCCGGATTTTTCGTTTTTTTTTCTTATTTCACTACAAAATATATGTATTTTTGCTTAAAACATGTCTGGCCAGTTAAACAGTTAAAGTAAAACCATAACCATAGGAATCATTGTCATCATCATGTGCTGTGTTGCAACAACAGCAGTAAATACAACAACAACATCAGCACCATCATCATCAACAGCAACAACAGCAGCAGCATCATCATCATTGTTGCTGTTGCTGCTGTTGTTGCTTGAAACAGTGTGTTGATGCATTGTTAATGATAATTTTGATTAATTTGTCAAGTGTTGAATTTGACATGTTAAGCGAGCAAAATGCTGACTCTGACTCAATGACTGAATGACTGGATGACTGACTGTTTGGCTGGTTGGAATGATTATTTGTTTGTTTGTTTATTTGTCAGGGTTTAGTTCTGAACTGAATGACTCGTTATTGTCATTGTCTTTTTTATTTAATTTTTTGTTTGTTACTGTGTTACATTACACAAACGTGAGTATTTTTCTTGCGATATTTTATTTTATATAAAAATGCACTTTATTGCAGTAATATAATGATGGTTCGTTGGTTGGTTGATTTTCCTAAAGGAAATTCACTTTAGATTCTATATGTATAACATAAATACGGACAGACGGATGGACAGACGATTGAACGTTAGGTTTTAGTGGACATAACGACAGACAGACAGACATTGAAAACATGCACATTTTTGTTTAATGTTAAATTTATGTATGTAAAAAGCTTAACAAGAGGAAATATCAAGAGGAGCAGGAGGAGGTGATGGAAGTTTAGTAAGTGTAGAGTTGTTTGTTATGGAATTGAAGAAGAAATTCAATTCAAACTTAAAGAAATTCCTTTTTATTACCAGACAAGTCAGTGTTTGGGTGGTATGTTAACTATTTCGTTATAAGAATGAAAAAGCAAAAACAAAAAAAAAATCTCAAATCGAATTGTCGTTGAATTATAAAGATAATTTGTGGTTTGAAGTCCATGTCCATGTGATAAGTTAATAAGGAAAAAGTTATGACAGAGTGGGGAATATTTTACAAAATACCAAAGTTAATGAAGAAATTATGAAATAAACAACAAGTAAGGAATCATAAAATGCGCAAACATATAAATGTTATTACGAGAGAAGAAAAAATACCTATAATAATATGGGCAACATGTTGCTGGGAAAAAAATTACTTTACAAATTTCAAGAATAAAAGAAAATAAAACATAATTTTATAATTTGAAAGAAAATTTATAAAAATAATAAGAAAATTTGCGGAAATATGTTTGGCAACATTAAAAAATGTTTTAGCAACATATGAAAAAATAAATTTCAACTTATTCTATGCTAAACAACATTATCGAATTTATGATTTTTGTTTATTAAAATCAAGCTAAAAAAAAACTTTAAAAATATTGCTGCAACATGTTGCGAATGCTATTTTAGTGTTTTTACTTAGCAAACTTAAGGAATTTTGAATTTTCTTTTATAAGTTATAATAGAGTTTTCAAAATAGAAACATGTTTCATAGGTTTAAGCAACTTTTAAGCCAATAACATGTTTATAAACAATGTTGCTAAGGAATTTCTTTAAGAAAATTGGTTAAAAATTTAAGAAAAACTGTTTAAATAATTGTTTTAATTTTATTAAAAAAATTTTTAATGTTGCAGAAACATATTTACAACTCATTTTTTTAGATTTGTTTAAATTGTAAAAAAGTTTTCTTTAAAAAACTGTAAGCTATAACTCTTTAATTAGACTTATAATTTACAAAAATATTTTCCTTTTTCAAAAAAATTTCCATTCATTAATAATGTTGCTGGTTTAATTTTGTTATTTAATCATTAGTTTAAATCAAGTTTAAAAACTATTTAGTTTTTCTAATTTAAATAGAAGAAAAAAAATCTAAAAATTATTTTTGATTTCCTTTTATAGATAAGATTAATATACAAAAACAGATATGAAATAATTACAACAAAAAAATGTAAAATTTAATAATTAACATACATTTTTTTTAATCATTTTTTCTTTACAAAACCATATTAAGAAACTTGTTTAAAAATAAGATGTTTAAGCCTTAGAAGTAGGTTTTTTTTAGAAAAATCACATAAAAATTTGTTTTAAATAAAAAAAAAGAATCTAGAAAGAAAAAAATTAACATAATTACTTATTTAAGTAAATTAGTTTAAATATAAAATAAATTAAGGAAATCTATTTAGATTTTTTTGTTTTTGGGAAACAAAACAAGAAAAATAAATGTTATATTTTCCGAAATAAAAAAAACAAAGAATAAGACCTGTTTATAGTAAAACATTGTAGTTTTGTTTATGGTTGGCTTAACATTTGTTTAATTAATTTTGAAAAACAAAAGGGGGATGTTGAAGTCCAATTCTTTTTTTAGTTTTTGTAACAAAGAAAGTTAGAGCTTTATTTATTAAGCGTGAAGTTTTTCAGTGCACAAAATTCTGTTAATTTGTATATTAATTGTTTTATTTTTTCTTATTATAATATTTTAGAAAAAAGAAAAAAAAACACTTGCTATAATTTATAAATTAGTGTCTTTTTAAAGTAGTTTTTAATGTTTTAAATTGATGGAGTGTTGGTGGAATTTGTTTTTGGTATTAAACAAACAAAAAAAGGGGAGTTTTTGTTAAATTAGAAACCTTATATTAAACCACTAATAAGTTTAATTAATTTAAATTTAAAAATAAACATTTGAAAAAAATGTCGAGAGTTCATAAGAAGAGCTCTTAAGGAAGTTATAAAAGTTATTAATATTAAAAATTATGTGGGAATCATTAAAAAAAAGAGTTTTAAGAAATTGGAATTTTATTATATAAAAAAAAATTAAGCAATTTTTAAAATTTATGAGCGTTTATACTTGAATATGAAAAAATTTCATCATATTTTAAGACTTTAAGGCATTTTAAACATTAGCAACATGTTGCTTGTGATTTATTTGCTTTTGTTTTTAAATGAATAGTGAAATTATTTATATTTCAAGTATTTTAAACATTTTCTAGCATTTTTCTTTTATATTTCTTAAAATTAATATAGTGTTTCTGCAACATGTTGCTAGGTTTTTTTACATTCAAAGTTTTATATTTGTTATTTTATGAAGACATTAGTTCTAATTTTTTAATTATTTTGCTTTATTTAAATGAATTAAATTCTTTTCTTTAAGATTTCATGTTTATAAGCTTCCGCAACATGTTGCTTATGTTGTTTGAAGTTATTTTTTATTGATTTTTTTTATTTTATTTCAATCTTAAGAAATCTAATATATTATCTTTCTGTTTAAAGAATTGTTTTAAATTTTATTTAATTAGAGTTAAATTTTAACAACTTTTTGTTTCAGCAACATGTTGCTTATGAATTTTAAGTATTTTGTTTTTTTATTTTTAATATTAGTTTCTAATTCAGCAATATGTATAAAAGTAAAAGAAATTATATGAAATTTTTGTTGCAGCAACATGTTGCCAAGGTAGTTTAAAGTGTGTTCTTTAAATATTTAAAGCATTTTTCTTTATTTTTAAGCTAAATTTCTAGTATTTAAGATTTTTTATAAACAAAGATTAATACTCACTTTTTCTAATTCTAAAAGGTGAAACCGAAGTACTTGTATTGCTTGCACCATCTGAAATTATATAAAAAATAGACAAAATTTAATTTAATTTTAAAAAATAATTAAAAAACAAAACCAAAACACCTTGACCTCTAACCATACAAAAAAATTAACATTAACCAAAAAAAAAATTCTATAGTTTAAAACAAGTATTTGAAAAATACCAGAAAAAAAAACAAAATTTTGTTATTAAAAAAGGAATGATGATCAAAACAAAAACCAAAAGTAAACAATTCTAAGATAAAACCGGATTTGAAATAAAAATTTTAATAAAAAAAACATTAGTTTTTTTTTTTTTTTTCGTTAGTAATTCAAATACAATATTTGTTTCATAAATTAAAATATCACTTTTAATTTTATATGGAATTTTTATGGCGACTAAGACTAAAATGACATTTTTATGACAACATTACCTCAAAAACCTCAACAGAAAAAAAAACAAATATGCACACAAAACTAAAGCATTTAACTAACTGCATTTTAGAACAAAATGAGCAACAAATATTTTACACCACAAGTAATAAATAAAAAAGATTTTTTACGATTTTTTTTTTTTAATATATTTTTAATTTTTTTGTAAGCAAAAACTAAGTCAAGAAGTGTCATTAAAAATTTGTTTACAAATACTCAATATAACACTAAGAACTTTATTTTTTCCCCATATTTTGGTTTGGCTTTTTTTATGAGGAAATTTTAAATAAAATAAGTATGAACACTATATTCGGCTATAGCGAATCTTATATACCCTTCACTGGCTATGTTGGCTAACACCAAAAAACAACCTCTCAAAATATGCTATTCCATTACCCATTCCAGATAGTCGAATCCAGTAAAAATGTTGCACCGAAAAATCCTTCAAAAATCAATAACATTTTCAGCGAAGAAACAATGATGATGTCTCTATCTTTTATTAGGGCTTCACAAATCCAAAATAAGGGTTTTTTAAGATATCTTGGCCATTTATGAAAGGATTCTGCTACTGCGACTCTAAGGAATGATTTGATATACACATATTGTACAACATTATGATCGGGGTCTTTCATAAATGACATACCAACAGGCGAAAGGACATGCATATTTCGATTTCACGATTCAGAATATATGGAGTCTCAGTTTAAAAATGTAGAAATTCCAAACGGAATGACAAACTTATATATACCCTAACACTATAAATGAAGGATATAAAAAACTAAGAAAAAACCACTATAAAATATTGTAAAAAAATATATATAAATAAATATGTTAAGTAACTATGTGTTACTAAATGTTTAAGCATTTAAATATCTAAACTATAAGAAGATTCCAAAAAATCAAACAGATAGTATTTGAAAGAATATTAAAATAAAAACGAAAGAAAAAAAACGTGGTCCATAAACTTTAGACATTAGTAGCTGTATGCCTTAGCATCAGTCAGATTCAAATAGTCAGCATGCATGCATGATGTTTTACGACGACAAAATGATTTATGACTTAAAAAGTACTTGTTATACGCAAGCGCATTTAGTTTTCTTGAGTGTTCACATGTTGCTGGTTTATTTTTTTGTTTTTTGTTTTCTTTTAAAAGCAACCATCGTTTACATTAGTCAATGGTTTTTTTTTTAAGGTTTTTACTACATGCTTTTATTTTTTGTTTAACTTTTTTTGTTTTTGTTTTAATATATTAAACTTCAATTCACATGCTACAATTTAATGCATGTTCTTGGCCTTTAAATTGGTAATAAACTAATAATATATACCATAAATGGTGAAGCTAACTGACTGGCTGGTCAGCTATCTAGCTAGCTAGCTAGTGTATTTTAGTTATGTATGTTGTGACTGGCAAAATATTGTTATTATGATGTAAAATTATTTGCCAACAACCAAACAAAACTACAATTATTATACAGACAATTTGAACTGTTACAAAAAAGGGTTTTCCTTTGTAACAAAAAAAAAAAAATAAAAACAAAATTTAATGTTATAAAAAAAAAACTATTATTTAAAAACAATACTAAAAAAAATACAGCCAACAAATACTAGTCATAATAAATGCCATAAAATTATTATAATTACTTGATTTGCATTTCTATATTCAAGTGTCAAGCTAATGACAATAATAACAACAAAAACACACAAAAAATTGTCCAGTAATTAGTTAAAATAACGAAAAAAACACTCGCTAACTATTTAAATATAAAATTGTGTGTGTGTGTTTTTTCTCTTTTGCCTCGAAAAAAAATCTAGTTAATTTAAAAACATTTTATATTTAAATATTTTTACAAATTAATAAAAAAAAAAAATTAAGCTTCTTTAATATTTTTTCTTTTTCTATTCTAAAGATTTTAATGTGGGCAGTTTTGTTGTTTGTTTAAAATCTTTTAAATGACATTGAACTTGTTGTAGTCTTACTTTTTTTTCAAACAAAAAATTTGTTTTATTTTTTCAACATTTTCAATCATTTTTTTTCTTTTACATATTATTCTTTTTCATTCTCGTTAATATAAACTGCAATTGTCGTCAAACATATAAAAACTTTAACATTGTGACAAATTTATTTAAATTCTTGTTTAGAGTAGAGAAAAAAAACTAACAAATTCAGTGTTTTTTCTATTAAATTTAATTGAATTAAATTTGTTTGATTATTTGTATAAACTTTTTCTAAGTTTTTGTTGTTTTATTTGTCATTTAGTGGGTCAAGGTGTTTTTGTTTAGATTTATTAAAAAAAAAACAACTTAAATATACAACAACAATGAAAAAAAAATAAATAAATCCCATTATAATTAAAAGGAAAACTTACCAGTGAATCGACTTCGGGATCTGCTGTGTAGTAGGGTTTTTGTGATCTGATCTGTAATTTAGAAAAAAAAAGAAACATTAATTAATATTAAAAAAAAAAAAACAAAATAATGTTGCTTAAGAAGAATTTCTTTACATAAATCTATAAAAGAAAAATTATATCTAATATATAAACAGCTGCAACATGTTGCTAAACAAAAGTATTAAAAAGAAACATTGAATATTGAATAAAATTTACTTATTTAGTGTTAAAACAAAAACAAAGTATATATGTTTTTGTGTTATATAAATATTTAGGCAACATGTTGCTATGTATACAACATGTAGCTAAATACATTTATACGTAGAAACACATATATGTAATTTTGTGTATTAATTTAAAAATTACAAAACAACTATTATTGAAGCAACTATTTCAAATGTTGCTGCAACATGTTGTTTATATTTAAAACTATATTATTTCGATTCAAAAGTACATTTTTTTAAATATTAAACGAGTTTTCTTAAATTCTACGTGTGGTATTTAAAAAAAATACAATGTTGCTGCAACATATTGCTTGAGCTGAAATGCCTTTACATTTAATATATTTTTAAGTTTTGTGACTTTTTAATATTCATAATTTGTATTTTTCAACAAATTGTTTAACTATTACAAAGTTTCCTTTATTTTTGTGTCATTCTCAATGTTGCTGCAACATGTTGCTTAAGTGCAATTTCATATTTATTTTCTCTAAAAGTTTTATATTTAATAAAAACTTGGAAATTTGTACATAATTTTTTTTTCTTTTGATTTTGTTAACTTTTTAATGTTGCTGCAATATGTTGCCTTTATCTTAAGTTTTTTATGTATATGTATATGCTTTTTCAAATCTTATATTCTTATCTTATTCTAATTATATCTTCTCTACTTTCAACACCCGGATGTTTACCAAATAAAAAAATTTTGATTCTATTTTCTTTTTTTTATTTTTTCTCAATGACAGTGAAAGTTATGCTAGAATTTCATTCAGTTTTATTCTTGTATATTTCTTTTAGCTCTAGCGATTATTAATCGTGCTTATCAAAATAAATATGACCATAAACTGTTTACCTGTTAGTATAACAAAAAAAATCTTTTTCAACTTTTTTTTTTTATAGTCTTGTTCTATTAAACAGATTTGAAAATTTTTAAATAAATATTTACTTTGGCAGCCGTATTTACTTTACTTGCGTTACTCAAAAGAATCTTCTTCAGTATGTAATACTTAACATTTTATCCCTACAAATGTCGCTTGTTGCGCTACTACTAGTAAATCTATAGTTGAAAGCAAAAACAATATTATCATTTGCTTGGTTTCATTACGTATAAATATTGTTGAAATTTTATGGTGGTTAATGTTTAACTAAGTTTTTTTTCTGTTTTGTTTTGTTTTTCTTGTTACTGTCGCGTCTAAAATAAAAATGAAATAATAATAAAAATAATATTGTTTATAGACATTATAGGTAGCAGTTTTGCTTGTAGAGTATTGTAAAGATAATAAAAAATAACACATATTTTTTTTAGATTTTTTTTTGTTTGGAATTTTATAGGTAATTGTGAGTTACAATTGTACAATGTTTAAATAAATAAGAAAATTATTAGTAATTTTATGTAGTATTTTGTACAAAAATATTTGTAACATTATGGTGAAGTGTTTGGAATATTTAATAAATTTTGTTGTACACCAAAAAACAAAAAGAAAAAGAAGAGTTAAGGGAGAAGTGGGTCTTTTAAATTAGGGGAAAAGTGAAATAAAAGCTAGCAGTTTGCTAGCAGTTTATTAAAATTGGTAGTTAAAGACTTTTAAGCAGGCTACATTTCATTTAAAGACAAGCAAGTACAGAATGTTTTTCAACAGCCTTAAATTAGGCAATGATTTTTGTATATATAACAAGCCTAAAGTTAGACTTTAGTTTGTTGAAAAACTTTTAAGCTTATATACTAACTTGTAGTATTTTTTAAATTTTCAATTTAATTAGGGTATTTTTTTATATACAAACTACCTTTGAAATATTCCTACATGTTTTGCTCTAAGGAAATACAACTTTAAACAAAAAAATAAACAAATCATAAAATGTTAAAATAAAGCGCACTGCGTATGATACTATACTTTATCTTTATGATTTTATAAGCCATTTGAGGTAAATGTAGACTATAGATGATGCACTACATTTATAACTTACTGTACACTCAAATATTGTTTTTTTTTTTTTTTTTGTGGGTTAAAATTTCAACAACTACAACATAATTTGTTGTTACATTTACGATAATCTTTAACAGTTTGTATAGAAACATTTCCTAAAAGATAACATGAATAGCTAAATAGCTCTTAAAAAGAAAAATAATAATAATAGAAGACAAGAAGAAAACAAAGTAGGTGTTTAATTATGATTGTACCTAAGTAATCTATGTTTGTTAAATTCTTTTTTTTTCAATTTTTTTTTTTTATTAAAAACAAATCTACCAGAAAAATAAAAACAGATAAAATAAAGATAAAAATATATAAATAACATAATTACCGTTAACAAAAAGAACTATTACACTATTAATTGTTCTCCAAAAAAATTAAAAATAAAATCGTGTATACAAAAAAAAAAACCAAGAGGCGCCACTTGGGAATCACTTTTCTAACAAAAAATAAAAATTGGGTTTTTTCGAACTTACTAAAAACAAACAAACAACAAAAATCTTATCATTTAATCACGTGAGTCTTTTTAATATGAAATTAGAAATTTCATATTCGAAAAAAATGTATAAAGTTCTTTCCTTTAGCAAAACTGAAATATAAATAAATGAATTTTTGTTTTCTTTTTGATTTCTGCACCTAGCACGTAAGTTAAATAATCATTTGTGCTTTTAAAGAATTTTATGATAGCAGCTTAAATAATAAAACTACTAATGAAATGAAACACAACAACAACAAAAAGTCCCAGCAATAATTGACAACCACTTTTCAAAACTTTGCATTTTTTTTTTTTTTTTAATATTTTCTTTTATATTTGTTTATTTAGCAAAAACACACAACAACAACATCAAAATAATAACGCAAATCATTAACTAAAAACCAGTAGTTTAATAATTTGTTTAAACTTAATACTACTTGCCGGCCACATATTTTTTTTATAACAAGTACTTTTATAACACACATAGACGTGTTGTGATTTGACATGTGCCTTAGTTTTTAAAATTTATGAAAATTTATGATGGCTTTTAATAGTTTATTAAAAAATATATATTTATTTCTAAAAAAAAAACACCAAATATTTATGAACTTGTGTCTATGTTTTACGTAAAACATTTTAGCTTTAGACCAAAAAAAAAAATCACAAAATTTTCTTTAATTTGTTTAGAAAAAATATATATGTATTCAACACAAATTAACCTTTAATCAAATAATTTGTCAAAACCAAATCTTTAGCATTTTTTTTCTTCTATGTTTTGAAAATTTAACGTGGTAATATAAAACGTTTTAAATCATATTTAACAAAAACCAAAATCTTTTTTTATAATATGTGAAATATTTATAATAAATGTTGCAGCTTCAAGTTTTTGTTGTTGGCCAATAAATCATATTAAATAATTAACGTTCAACATAAATATAATTCACACATTGTGTTAAACAGAAAAAAAAATACGATATATAACAGACCACAACATTTCTAACAGAAATCATAAACAAAATTGTTAAAATTAAAGATTTATTGGTGAAAAAATGTTAGAAAAGAATTTGTGTTATAAAAAATGAGTTTTAAATGTTATTTTTCAAGTAATTTAAACATCAGCAACATGTTGACGAAAACTTGTACTTATAATTTAATTATAAAATGTTATAATTAAAACGTAGTTGTAGTATTTGAATAGTATTTCAAATCTAATTTAAATGTCTAGCAACATGTTGCTGAGTTAACAAAAACAAGTGTAGAAGCTAAAATTATTTCAAAATTGTAGATTTTAGCTAATTCTAGTCCACTTTAAAATGTTTTGCAACAAAATTTGTTAATTTTATTATTTACAAGGAAAAAATTATATATATTTTGAATTATAAAGAAAATCAATTAAAAAACTTTATGTTTTAGATGATTGTATTCATATCAAATATTTAGCAACATGTTGCCAAAACAAATATTATGTTTTCTGCTAAAAGTTCTTTAAACAAATTTTATATATTATTAAATATTAAAGGTAAAACAAACTTTTAAGACAATGCCATAGTTAGCAACATGTTGCTGAAACAAAATTTTATATATTTTTTTAATTTCATTAAAATATAACTAAAATTCTAAATAATTTTACAGAATTAAATACTAACTACTTTATAGTTTCATTTTTGTTTGCAAATAAGGCTAAGCAACATGTTGCAGAAAGGTTTTTGTTAACTTTTTGTAAAAAAAATATAAAATATAATTAAAATATTCGTGTATATTATAGCAACTGGCAATATTTTAATTTAGCAACATGTTTATATAGCTCTTTTTAAAATCTTTTGGTTTGATTTTTAATCTTTTTTCCCAAAATTTAGACCTCCCATATTTCGATATTTCGTTTTTTTCTTATATTTTTTTTCCTACTGATTAGTATTTAAAACCAAACAAAAACAGCAGGATATTTCTTTTTTTGTAACAGGATTTACACAAGTGTTATTTGTTTTTTGTTTTAGAAAAAAAGAAACTACCTGATTTTGTTTTACTATTTTAAATTCTGTTACAAATATGTCATGTTTGTTTCCTATCATGGCATGACTAATTCCACTATGTATATGTATAATAAAATGCTTAAGTATTTGTTAAAGGGAACCTAGAAAACGACACAAAATTCTGACGAAATCCCTGTCTATAGATAAGCCTACTCTCAAACTATACAACACCATAAACCTATGGGCCTACTATTACTCTACTAGTCTTTCGTAATAAATACCAAAGGGAAATTTAACATTTGTATACACTTGATGTCATAAAAAAATCTGCTGTTTTATACATATTTTTTGGTTTACATTTGGTAGATATTATACAAAAAAAAAAAAAAACTACTAGTTCTTTTTGTGCAAAAAAACAAAACATACAAACTAAACTACAACAATAAAAGCCACACACTTAGATAAAAATCACTAAAGCAATAAATAGATAAAATGCCACCTAGTAGTATAAACATTTTTTTGTATTAAAAAGGAAGATATTTTACTATTCTACTACTCAGTATATACGTTTTGCCATAATAAAAACCAAAACAGAAAAAAACAATAATAATAATAAAGGCCACAAAAAAAGTATAGCAACATCATCAACATCTAAATGTATATAAACAAAGTGTATACACTATTATATATTTATATATTTTTATGTTTTATTTCGCCAAATATAATAATGCATAAAACCGAGAGCTGAAAAACATATGTGAAACTAATGATAGGCCATAAATCATTAAGGTGTATTCCCCAAAACACAATATACACAAACTAACCAACAACAACAACGGCAACAAAATATCCATAAAAATTCTAAATATGATAAAATTAAAGAATAGTAAAAACTAAAACCATTTTAAATTTAATAAGCTTTAAAACTTTATTTAAATAATCTAAACAAAATAAGAAATATGGAAAAACATCAATCATATTTTGATTTCTTTTGCTTCTACGAACTAAGAGAACACCATTGTATTTTGTTATGGCTTAAGGTAGACCATATTTGATTATAGGTTATGAAAACTTTAAAACTCCCCACAATTATTTTTAATTCTACTATTGTGGCAACATTAAAGCAATTAGTGATCACTGATCGCTGATCATCATCATCATCATGGTAATGCTAGAGAACAACAACAATAACAAACTATAGCTCTCTTTTTAACTGATAAGCAATTGATGTTATTTAATGTTGTTGGAGTGTTTTGAAGCAACAACAGCAAAAAAAAAACTTTAAGCAAAAAGAAAACTATAAACAAAACCTGGCTTTAAAACAAGCTGGTTGGTTGTTTTTTAGTTTTGTTTTCCTCTAAAGTTGCTCAACTGGTTTTCTTTTTTAAGCTTGAATGCAAAACATAAAATTGTTTTAAAATCAACTTTAAAAATAAACAATATTGCACGCAATTTGCAACATTGACAAAATAAAGGAACATTTTTTTTTGAAGAAAATAATGCCAAAAAATAGTTTCAAAAATTTGGCTAAATAAACAAAATGAAAAATAATATTAAATTAACACTTTAATGCCAACAATCAAAAGAAAAAAAATATATTTTAATAATAAACTATAAATTAAAGGAAAATTTTAAAAATTTTTCAACTAAACACTTAGCAACATTAAATTAAAAAAAAAGTTAAAGCCACATGTTGATAAACATTTTTTACTAAGCTAAACTGTAATAAACTCCTACAATATTTAAGTTTTTGAAGTAAAATAAATAAAATGCTAAATAATACACTAAGCAACATGTTGCTTAATTTTCAACAAGCTTAGCAACATGTTGCTATTTGCAAAAATTTTAAGTTTTTACAAGGTTATAATCAAAACTTTAGAAATTTTCTAGAAATTTTTAAAATTAAGCTTGGCAACATGTTGCATTGGCCTTTAAATTTCCAGCAACATTTTTGATTTTAAGAAAAACAGTTGAAAAAATCTAAAAAATAATAAGAGTAAATACTTAATCATGAAAATATTTATTAAAATTTTTATGTTGCAGCAACATTTAATGTTTGGAAACATGTTGCTTGGCAATTTTTTTTTTTTTTAATTTTCAGTTTTTTTGTTAAATTTATTTGGGAAAATTTTAATATTGATTTAAATTAAGTAAACAAATATTTAATAATGTTAAGTTTTGGTGATTTTTTGTAATGTTTTCTTTAAGTGTATTTTATTTGTATACTTAATTTATAAAATTTTGTTAATTTTCTTTTTATTTTTGTGCTTTTTCTCACTCCTCCAAAGTCTATAAACATTTGATTCAAAAAAATAACAAATCTTTTTTTGTTCTTTAAGTAAACAAATTCATAAATATAACAACCTTCAAACAGAAGCCTCTACATCAATCAACACCTTATATGAAAAGAAAATCAAATTCTTACTAATACATTTAAAAAAAAAAAGAAAATATATATTGGAAAATTTGAAAATTTTGTCCTCTTTTTTTTGGTGGAACTAGAACAATTCTTATATAGAGAAGAAAAGGCGCCAAAATGATAACAAATTGTTGAAAATATGCTGAGTTAATGTTAGACGCCGCTAATTAAATTTTATAAAGAAATTTTTTAACAAACTTAACTAAAATGCTTTTCAAACAAACAAATTATTAAAAGTGTGAAAAAATATGTAGAATATTGAAAAAGTTTTCTATAAAGGGCTTTAGTTTAACTTTAAATAAGCAAAAAGCACATCATTTTACACCTCTTTTCCAAAAAAAAAAATTAATATCATAACAAATTAAATTTTCAAACATTTTATAAACAATAACCAAACGAATCTAAATGCGGAATTCTCAAAAATTTCCTCCCTTTTTTAGGAAATTTTGAAGAAAAAAATGAACTGTTGCATATGTTTGTTGCACATGGAGTTTGTAAAAAAAAAGAACAATACCATTTAAATATTGCTCTTTTTTACGGTTTTGAAAATCTTTTGAATCCGTAATTTAAAAAGAGAAAAAAAAAGAACAAAACAAGAATCCTGTTGTGTATTATTATTTTTTTATTTGTGTTGTGATTTAGACAACAATGAGTGAATAACTTTGAAGAATTAAAAGAAATTCAAAACCTTTTTTGCTTTAAGGGTTGTGTCGTTTTAATACACAAACATCATACGTAGATTTAGACAAGTTTTATGGAAAAACAAAACAAATTTTTAAATACCAAAATAAAACGAGATGGAAAAAAGGTATTTTTCTTTGAGGATTTGAACTCATTTTTTATCATTTGATAAAGAAAGAAGACCCAAAACAAGATGAAATTATTTCTCTAAACAAAAGAGATTAAAAGCAATGAATAAATATATATTTTTTTGTTTTTTTTCTGGTGTGTTATGAAAAGAATTTTTGTCAGATTTTTTTTCAGAAACAAACGACGCATTTAATGTATAACGTCATTTATTTAGTTATACGTAGAGAGACTATCTTGTATATGTATACATCTAGAAAGAAAGAGTGTAAGCCCCTTTAAGACCAAAAACAAAAAAAAAAAGATCATTACGAAATATTATTTTAAGGTTGTATACCTGCTTGGTTAAACAATAAATTGTTTAAAACAATCACACGACATACATACACAAACAAATAAACATCTCTACATACATGAGTTATTATACAATGTTTAGAAAATACCAATTTAAAAATTATTTTCAATTTAACCTTATAACATTTAAGAAATACTAAATTTACTTTTCTTTTAAGTATTATATTTATAATCTTTAATGCTTAAGGTTATTTGAAGGTAATTTGCCATAAAGAAATTCAATAAATTTTTTTTAAAGAAATAATTGATTTTTGGGATTTATTTCAAAAAAATTGTATAATTTTCTTGAAATTTTTGTTTAATTTATAGAAATTTTTAGTTGAAAAATGTTTTTTAGGTAAACTAGATTTTTGGTAGATTTTTTAGCCTAAGAATTTCATAAGATTTTGTAAGTTTTATAATGTTGCAGCAACATGTTGCTTAACTATTTTTTTTAAACAATTACTTACATATCTAAATTTATAAATTAAAATTAAGCTTTCTTCATAATATAACAAAAAAGAAATATTTTTAGGAAAGTTACATTGTTGCGCAACATGTTGCTAATATAAAAATTTAGAAAAAATGCTAATTTTTCAACATTTCTTTTAAAAGTTTTTTTTCAAAAATTAAAATAACAACATTTCTCATAAAAAACCAATGTTGCAGCAAAATATTTGTTAAAGTTTAATAAGTTTTTCAAATAATTTGTATATATTTAAGGCAAAATTTGTATAAACATATGTTTATAATGTGTTATTATCTTAAACACAAAACCATATACTACTTGGCACTAGTGTATCTAATTATGTTTTTTACATAAAAAAATATAAGTCAAATACCAAAATTAAGACAACTTACTACTGTTCCCAAAAAAAAAAAAATCCATAAAAATTGTTAAGGATTTGTTTACTTTTTAATGGTCTACTTTGACATTTAAATAATTTACGATGTTTTAAAACTTATACAATTTTCTGTTTTACATTCCATAACCACACACTATAAAAAAAATGCAACAGCATAAATATTTTTAAGTACTTAATGTATGTTGCATGCAGCATGATTGTTGCTTTATAAACTCAAACATTAAGCAATGAAAAGAAGATGTTGTGATCATGATTATGATCATTATTAAAGAGTCTATATGTCTGTTTATCAGTTAGAGTGTTTTAGTGTACAAACAACTCTACAACTATTTTTTTTTATTATTTTGTAAGTTGAAAATTTAAGATTTTCTGAAATATTTTATATTTTTTTATATATACTAAGGCCATTTAGAAGCGCGCGCGCGAAATCACATTAAAAAAAATCTCATCATTTCAGGCACCTCATCATGTTATAAAATTCTTTTAATTTTAGTTTTTTTTTTAAGTTTTTTTGGTTGCAGTTGCTGGCTGGTTGCTTGATTTGCTTGTTGTATGTAGTTTTTTGCCACATAAATTTTATATTAAAAAAAAAAAAACATTATAATGTATTTGTTTAGCATATAAACATTAGTCTTAAGGTCTCTATGGAACTAACGAAGGGAAAGAGAGGCAGAGAGAGAGAAATACTATAAAAGGAAGTTATGCTTTGAAAAATGATGTTCTTATTTATGCATCATTTGGAATTTTGACAGCTTTGCCAAGAGACTTTGTTCAGTTTAGTTTAGTTTTTTTTTTTTTTTGGTTTTTTTGGTGCTCAAAAAAGTGATTTAAAGGAATTTAAGTTTGATAAGATTTTTGCTTTTTTTTCTTTTTCAAACAAAAATATTTCATATGATTTTGTCAATTTTCAATATTTGCAATTATGTGTAGAAAGTGTCGTCAAAACGTTTTTAGATTTTTACATATGTTGTTGTTAAGTTATGTATTTATTTTTAACGAAATCTTAAATAAATGTGTTTTTAACATTCATGTGTCGATTTGTATTCATGAGGATTATTTTTAAAGATTTCTTGTCTATATAAAAATATCTTTTTATAGCGAGTTTGTTGCCAATGTTTTGCTGTTAGTTTTATTTACTCAATTTTCTTATTATTTTTTTTTATTTGTGAGTGTTGGTTTTACTAATGATGCAGCTAAACAAAACCAAAAAGAAAAATGCTTAAAATGTATTTATATTTTTGTAGAAAATTTTCCTCAGCCACCACACATTTAACGGAAAACAACTCACAAAAACAGTCAACAACCAAGCAACATCAGCAGAAGGAAACAAAATTGAAAAAAAAAAATGTCAAGAGATTAAAATCATATATATAAAACTCTTATAAACAGTCATAAAATTAGAGACATTGTACGAATATTATATTCTACATTGCCACAGAGTGTAAAGAATTTTTCAGCCTCAATTGTTATTAACACTTGGCAAAAAAAAAAAACACTAACAAAACATTCAAAAACTTAAAAATATCTGTTTGTGTGTAGGATTTGAAAATAAGAAATATATTTTGGGTTGTTCAGAAAAAAACAAATCTTTTAATGGGTTAATTTTTGTATTCATCTTCTTTATGTGTAGTCTTTTATAAATTTCTTGTCTATCTCTGTGTGTCTTTTCATTTATTGTATGAATGTATATTTATGATCATGATCATTTTCATATGTTGAAATTTAATGTTTTGGTTTTTTTTTTTTTTTGGTACCCCACAACATCTTCTTACAAACATTACTAAGAGGGGGATTTAAGAAAAAAATTATAAGAAAAAAAAAAAATAAGTTAAATGACGTCGTCGTTTTAGCTGTTTTGTAGTGATGATTAATGAAGTGCCACAAAATAAAGATCATCATTATTGTAAGATGTTTAATGTATAAAAATATAACGCTATACTACAACTAAAATGATTCATTTTTGGGTTCTGCTTAATAAGAAATAATAAAAACAAAAAAAATATATATAAACAGATAAAAATGTAGATAAAGTAACAAAAATCATAATAAAAAATCAGCAAAGCTAAATAATATTCTTTAAAAAAAATCTTTAAAAAAATACCTAAAAATGTAGCAGCAACATGATTTTTTTTAAATTCATTAAAGACTATATAAAACTTTAAAAATTTCATTAAGATTTTCAGTTTTAAAGATTTTTCAAAATGTTGCAGCAACATGTTGCTAAAATTTTTTTTTTTTAAATTTCATATATTTTTTTAATAAATTTCAATTATAAAACAAAATTTGTAATTAAAATAATTTTTTTTCAAAATTTTTAAATATTACTGCAACATGTTGCTCAAGTTTTTTAGAAAATATTTTACTATTTGTTGCCTAACAGAAATTTTTAATTTCATATAATTTTTTAATAAATTTTAATTATAAAACAAAATTTTTAACTAAAATAAATTTTAAAATATTACAGCAACATGTAGCTCAACTTTTTTGAAGAATTTTTTACTATTTCAATTATCTTAACAGAAAATATTTGCTGCTTATTATTTAAAACTAAAATTCATTTTCAACAAAATGTTGCTGCAACTTAAGGCTTAATTAATTATTTAAATTTCTATAAATTTCACAAGATTTATTTCCTATTTTATGCTTAAATTTCTAAATCATTTGTTTATTTAAATAATCATTTATTAAATATATTTAAAAAAAAAAAGCAGAAAAAACTTACCTGTTTACTAAACATTGCAATATCTTCATTAAATGATTCTGACGAACATACATCACCACCTTGCACACCAGGTTCTCTGGGCGTACATGTGGCCAATTCACATTTTTCAAATATCAGAGCCAACAGCGGGAATAGGGGATGTCTATATTGAAAAAAAAAAACAAACACAAATAAGTGAGAAAAGATTTTATATATAAATTGTTTTAATCAAAATTAAAGATAAAAACAAAAAAATTATTAATAAAATAAACAAAAATCTCTCTTCTTTTTTCACTCAAATCACTTTACCCCTAAATAACCGGCAAACACATCATAATGATGTGTCATTATCATTATAAAACAGATCATCGACAACATTTTCATATTATTGCTTAAATTTGTTTACACTAATGGCGACAAGAAACCGCCGTCATCATATAAGGAATATTTGATTCTATAACTATTTATCTGTCTAAAATCTTTTTTTCAGCAACTTCTTCTTCTTCTTAATTTTCCCTCAATACACGCTATAAAATGCGTTTAATTCTTTTTTATTATTTGATTTTAGAGTGTGTATTATGCGCATACTAGTAGCCGGTAGTGTATTAAGAAAAAAACACAAACACTCATTAAATACCACATACTTAGTAATAGAAAGTATAGTATTTTATAATGAATTTTGCCTTCTAATTTTGTTTATATTTTATATACGTATGTATGTTTGTATGTGCACTGTGTTGTGTGTATGTATTTTTTTCATTTTCTTGAACATTTGGTATTTTAATTAGAGCATAAGTTAAAGGAAATGCTATGCATTTTTAAAATGCCAATTTTAGAATTTTGTATTTTTTTATGAGTGTATGTATTTATTGGCTGCTGTATTACTTACATTGTGTGTTGTATATTTCAGATTTTTCAAAATAATTATACAAATTTATGAAATGATATGAAAAAAAGTGATTAGTTAAAGGGCCTGGAAGATATGCATAAGAATTTTTTTTCTTATTTGGCGCTAAGTTAACAGCTGGATAAGGTTATAAAGTTAAGTAAACATCAATAAAATTATGAAATTTTAGAGAAAAAATACAAATTTTAAAAGATTTTAGTTAATTTTGCTTTATTTGCAGCAATTTTGAAAAATGTTGCTGAAACATGTTGCAGCAACAAAAAATGTTGCTAAGCTTAAAAATACCAGAAATTTAAAATTTACACTTGAATTTATGTAAAATCAATGAAAAAATATTTTTAAGAAATTTTAAATGTTTTTTTTTTAATATATTATTTGTATTTAAAGCAACAAGTTGGTTTATTATTATAAAATAATCAATATCATGTGTAAATTGTTATGACATTTCCACCAAAAAAAAATTAAACACAAACACCAAAACAATAACAACCAAAAGAAGGAGGCTTGATTTTACCATGCACGAAATTGTAATAAATCTTTTTTAAATAAAATAAATGTTGCTGTTTGCTATATAAAAAGGCTACTGTTTACATTTAAAACATTTAAAGTGTCTGCTCTACACTAAATATTGTGTTTTATTTGAGTGTGTATGTTTGTTGATATGTATTATATTTTCATTTTCATTTTTTTTTCTGTAATTTATTACCATCTTTTTAACTGTCAAAAATTCAAAACCATTAACAACAAAAACAAAATTATAAATGTTGCTTGTCTACAATAACAACATAAAATTGAGAGCAAGAGTATAAACATTTAAAATACTCTCATTTTATGTCTAGCTAAATACAAAAAAAAAGAAACGAAAGAAAAGATTATAAAAATGTAAACATTTGCAATGTCATTGTTGACAGTTTAGACACATTTGTTGATAGGGTTTTGACCAATTTATGTCAAAAATGATTACTTTTTTTTGAAATTTAGACTATTTTTCTTAAAGCAAAACAACATAAGAAATAATTTATTAAATAATTTCTTTAAGAGAAATATGACAAATTGTTTAGAATTTTCTTTTTTATTTAGAGAGAAAACAAAAATGAAAACAAACTTAAATGTTTCTTTGTAAGGAAAACATATGCAAATTTTATTTTGTTATTCAGTTATAACATTCTTTTTTTGTTTTTTGTAACAAAGAAAAAACATCTGCCTTTTTTCTGAAATTCTAAAAACAAAAACTGACTGACCATTTCGTTGAGTTTCATTAATGAATGCTTACTTTCCGGTTTGTATTGTCTTTCATATTGTATTGAGTTTTGAAGGATTATAAAACATCTAAAACAAATTGCACCTGAATTTGAAGGTGAACTTAAAATTGGGTAGTTTTTTTTTCTTGTTTCTGTTATAACATTTAACCCCTGGTTAAAACTATAATTTTTCAATTAGTTAGTTTTTTAAACTTCTAACGCTTGTTTGGCCTTAATAATCATTTGTTAAATGGTACCAAATTTTCATGTTTAGCGGGTGCTTTAGTTTTTTGTTTATATCTCCAACACATGGCGTTAGGGGAACAATCATGTATTTTTTTCTTTTTTTTGGCTACTAATGAGTTTTATATAAGGTCCTTTTGTTAATTAAATGACTTGCGTTTTTAGCTTAAAAATACTTTACTTTTACCCCAGACACTTGTCGTCATTTTGATACTTTTCATTATAGCAAATACCAAATACAAAAAAGAAACAAACATTTAAGTGTGATAATTTTACATGTGTTTAATATATATTTTTTTGTACGTAATAATAATAATAAAAAATTTTATTTCAAATTTAAGTGGTAAACCCTAGAGATATTATATAAAGTAAGTAAGTAATATTGACCAAGAATTTACTCAACACAAAACAAAAAACTCAAACAGACACTTGAAGTTCGTTTTTGGTCGAAAAAAAGGTGTTAAGTTCTTAATAAAGAAGTAAAAATGCATTTGTATGAAGTCAGCACAAATTGTGTTTATAAAAATTCTTTAGACTAGTCATGGTGCCTTCCTTACAAAGACCAAAAAATGTGTTATCTCACAGGTTTTTTTTTTAAGTTGAAACTTACTTAAATGCTTACATCGACGTCGTAGTAGTTAATGTTTAGTGTATTAGTTTTTATTGAGGGATTCTTCCGTAATTATTAAATTTTATGATTGTGGTCATAAAAAAAGAAATACAACAAGAATAAAAACAAAAATATATTAAACTTCATATGCTTGTTGTAGTTTATAATATAAATTGTTTGTTAGTAAGGTTATTGTAAAAATGCAAAAACTAAAAAAAAACAAGAAGGTGTTAAATGATAAAGAAATGACATAATTATGGGAAAAATGAACAAAATTTTCATGAAAAAGAATTGTTTATAAAATTTTTGATGTTTTAACAACATTTTTGAAAATGTTGCAGCAACATGTTGCTGCAACATAAAATGTTGCTAAGGTTAAAAATGAGCGCAAATTGTTAATAACAGCAATTTTAAACTATTTTTTAATGTTTTAGTTAAAAATAGGTAGCAATTCGTCACTGTCATTATACTTGTTTTAATAAAATATCTTTTAACAACAGCCAGAAGAGAATATATTTTCTTTATTATCAAATTCTCCATTAATATAATTTTTATGGTTATTTTACATCATGAAACTTGTTGCTTTATTATTATAATTTTTAACTATTATTTTAATTATAGCATTTAATAATTTCCTGCCTTCTTTTTTTATAGCTCTAAATAAGAGTCATATGTTATATTTATTATTAATTATAAGAAACAAAATTATTATTTATAATTAATATCTTATAAACATATTTTTCAATAATAATTTACATCTGTTTTTCCTTTCATAACATTTCAAAAATATGACAAATATGTCATATCTGTCAATAATAACTGACAAGTATTTAACACTCTTTAAGATGTTTGTTAAGTGGTTTAAATTAATATACAAATAATAATCATATTATTTATTTATATATATGTATTTTTTTTCATATTCATTGCAGGCCTTTTTAATTTTTCAACGACAACAAGAAAAAAGGGTGAGTTTGCATTTGTAAATATATATATATTTTTTAAATATAAAAAGAAAAAATCATATTTGTTTTCTTATGAAGTATGAGAATTTAATAACAGATTAATTAAAAATTAAAATGATTGATAACATATAAGGTAAAGAAAGTTTATTTTTAACAAATTATAAATTCTAAACACATAAAATTAGCACCTTATCCTGTTTGCTTGCCTAATTTATTATTTGCTTTTGTTTCTCTGCTAAACGTTTAAACACACGAAAAAAGAAACCCCTAATTTTGGCAGTTAAAAAGAACGCCTACAAAATAAGGCTCTTAAAAAAACCTTAATTAAATAATTTTAAGGTTTTAACTCTCCCTTTCTTAACAATTTGACAATAAACAATAACAACACAAAAACAAACTAACCAACAAAAGGCACACGAGCGTAAGATTTGTGTGAGTTTTTTTATTTTTTTTCAAGAGATTTTTGTGAAATGTTGCTAATGTTACTTACTCATATATAGCATCCTTATCACGTTTATGTACTTCGGGTATTGCACCCATTAAATGATTAGCAACCGGTGATACATGACTAGGGGTACCATGGCCACCAGCGCCAGCTGTGTGATAGCCATGCATGCCAACTGTGGCCGCTGCTGCAGCAGCATGTGTCATGTGTGGTGAGTGATGTGATGGTAGGCCTTGTAATCCAGGCGGCCGATGACCAACATGTGGATCATACATGGCAGCTGCTGCAGCACCCGAATCCATACCATAGCCGTGCAGGCCATCGTCATACTATATAAAAAAATTGGAGGAAAATAAAAAAGAAAAAATTATAATAAATTATTAATAAATTTTTAAAGAATATTTGCATATTTTGTTTATAAATTTTAAAGAAAAAGCAGTTTTGATTTAACAAAAAATGTTGCAGCAACATGTTTACTAAGCAAACCAAATGTTATTGTTTCGTATAAATCTTTCCAATTTAAGTGTTTATAATTACAGAGAAATTCAAAATATTTAAACAAAAATGTTATTGCAACATGTTTCATTTGTTTGTAGATTTATTTATAATTACTTGGTTTATTTCTTAAATAATGTTATTTCTACATATGTTTTCAGATTTTTGAACACTTTTCTAAAATTTTCTTAAAACTTTATTAATGTTTCAGCAACATGTTGCAAACAAATTTTAAGTTTATTTTGTAATTTAAAAATTTTGCTATTCATTCTTATAACATATTAAATTATATAAAATTGTAAATGTAAAAAATGTTGCAGCAACATGTTGCTGAAAAAATATATTAAAAAACTGGTTTATATATACTCTCTATTACTTCGTAAATACCAACTCATTTCTTTTTAATTATTTTTAAAGCAACATATTGCTAAGCTTTCTTTACATTTCTTTTTTTTTTTAATTTATAAGCCTACATTTTTGAGTACGTTAAAAAATTTTTCAAAATATTCCCACACACTAAATAAATTCCCAAAATCTACAATTCTTTTGTCACCCATAACCAGCCAGGTTTTTGTTTTAGTTTTTTTTTATAAACATTTTGTTTGTTAAACGTGTATATTACTTATCAAAATATCATGATCATCAACGTTTAAAAACAACAAAATCACACAAATAACAATAATAATAAGCTTGACCTTGTAATAACAGCCTTAACTTTATGTTTTAACGTTTTTTGCATACAAAATTAAACTCCAAACAACAAATTTATATTAAAAATTAAAAGAAATATATATAAAATGATTTGCTGAGTTTTTTTTTTTTTTGTCTTCTTACACTCGCCAGCTAAACAATTTTTATATATAATTTTTTTCAGTTTTATTTAAACGGTTTTAAACTATGTCTTTCTGTTAAACAATACATCAACACCATCAAAACTATAGAAAACCAAGAAATAATAATAATGAAAAAAAAAACTTCTTTAACGCCACTTTATTATTATTAAAACATGTACAGAGAGAAAAAAGTGCACAAAACTTTTTTTCTACAACAATTTTCGAACAGCTAAATATAAGCTAAACCTAAACACTTACTTGACAATGACAACCACGTTTAAAGAAAAAAAGTTTTTTTTAGAAAAAAAGTTTTTTTTTTAAGAAGAAGGAAAAAAGTTGCTGTTTTAAAACACCACTAAAGTACAGAATTAAAATACTAACAACACAACTTAACATCGACAACGACAGCAATGAAAAAAGATGATTGTTAAGATTTTTATCTATATAAAAATACAAAACTTTTAAACTTGAGAGTTCACACTGCATATAATTTTTTTGTTTTTTTTTCTGAACGGAGATTTTTTTCTTCAATTTGACAAAATGTTTTAGCAGGTTGTGAAGAGAGTTAAATAACTCAGAATGACTAATGTTTTATTTTAAATAAAGTATGAGAATTCTTGATTAAAATTAAAAGGAAAAAAGAAATTTCAATTTAAACCATTTTGTAAGCCAAAAGCTTTTAAGGATTCAATTTAAAAACAAAATAATTGCCTAGTTTTAGGAGTTTTGTAAAAATACAAATTGTAACTTTTAGGCTTTGTTTTAATAACAAAAGTATTGCCTATTTGTAGGAGGTAATTACAAATAATGTCCTTAATTATTAATTGACTTAACTCTTAAGAAATGTCAAGTTTTGTTAAGAGTTTATATTAAAAATTTTCTTAAATTTCAAGTGTTAATGATTAAAATCTTTTTGTTTATTTCATTGTATATTAAAAGCTAGTTTCAAAACTTCAATGTATTCTCTACAAAACAGAACTATAATACAAAATTGTCTTTTATTTTTGATTTTTTTCATTTATTACTTAAATCAACAAAACCACCTGCACTTTTTTGTGTTTTTGCTTTTAAAGCATAAAATTTATAGAAAAAAAAGACTTGACTGATTCAAGATTATATATAGATTTTTTTTGTTCCTTAATTCATAACACACAAAAACCTTAAAGATTTCATTTCATTGTTTTGGTGGGCTCCATACGTCTCACAAAAAAAAAAAAAAAAAACAAAAAAACACACAAAACCTTTCTCAATATCAAAGCTGCTTTTTTATAATTTCAACCAGATTGAAATGAAAACAACTGAACTAAACTGTATGGAAGACAAGCTTAAAAAAATTGTCCTCCAGATACATACACAAGATTAGCAAAAGACTTCATTTCACATACATGCATTTTAAACTCTAAAAAAAAAACTACTACTGCAGCAACCCAAGAATTCTTCAAGCCACCATGTGCACTTTTTTGTGTCGCAAAAGAAAAAAAACAAAAAGACGTTTGTGAAAAACAGTGCAACAGCAAGTTGTTGTTTATTGTTCAAGTTTTGTGGGTTAAAGTCGCGGTTCAGATATTTGTCATTTTGTATACAATATTTAAGTTTTTCTGGGCTTGATTTGTAAAGAAACGTTATAAAATATAGTAAAAGAAAACCAAACAAAAAAAAAAAAACTACTGCAAAAGATTGTCTAAAAGCAGTTAAACTATAAAGTTGTTATGCTAATTTTGTTGTTCATTTTTTTCAGTTTTTAATTTTACTTGCTTTTCTTAACAATAACAAAAAACTAAGAGAAAAAACATTTTAAAATTGTACAAATGAAAGGCACACATAGATAAAAAATGCCAGCTTAAAACTTAAAATATTGGGAAAATGTTTAAAGCTTTAGCAACAAAAAAAAACGCAAAATACAAATGGTTTTAGAACAGGAAACAGGAAATGCATTTTTTTCCAAAGTTTACATTAAATAAAGAATGCATTTTGTAGTTTACAGTAAATGAGATTTAAATTGAAAAAAACTGGAATTTCTTATGAGAACAAAAAACTGACTTAATACAAAAATGTTGCAGCAACATGTTGCTGTAACTTAAAATAATAATACAGCAACATATTTCTTATAAATTGTAAAAAACAAGAAATTTAATGAAATAATGCTTGATCAACATGTTGCAAAACTATTTAAAAAGTGTTAGCAACATTATTTTAACAAATTTAATGTTCAAATCAAAAAATATATCTCGACTAAACTAAGTTTAAATAAAATTATAAATTTGTATGCATCCTTCTTTTAAGTCTTAAAATATTCAGCAACATTGTTGCTAAGCTTTAGAATATATAAAAATATACTAAATATTTATATGTATTTTTTATTTTAATTAAAATGCTTATAGATTTTTAAATAACTTTTGAATTTATGAGATTTTAAAACTTAGCAACATTTAAATGTTGCTAGAACTTTATGTTCATAAAGCCAGCTATTTAAAATAAAATTTCTTTAATTCTAGCTTATGAAAATAAGAAATTTTATTATTTAATTATTTAACTAGATAACTTTCGTTTTTCTTTATTCAAATCGAATGTTTTCAACATAATTAAAGCAACATGTGTAGATGTTGTTGTTTTTTTTAATAATTCAAAATTTAATCAGTTTTTTTTTTTAATCTTCACATATTTTTCATATTATTTCTTTAAATTTAAGATAATTTATTCAAATAGATTTTTATATCTACAAATTATTTATAATTTTTGTTGTTTTTATATACGGTTTAAACCAAAAACAACATATACACTCTAACTCTATTTGGTTTTGTTATCTGTCTAACCTTAAATTATGAGTTTCTGGTTTTATTTTTATTTTTTTTCGGAGGGGTTTTTAATAATTATTATCAAACATCTTTGAAATGGAAAAAAATTAAGCTAAAAATAAAACTAGTTTTAACCAAAATAGAAAAAAAATATATATATACAGAAATATTCAAAATAAATAAAAATTCAAAACGAAAAATGTTTGTAGGCAATGACCTAAGCTTAACTTAAAGAAAAAAATTTTAAAGAAAAAAAATCAAAAGAAAAAAATATGTAAGATAATGACCTTTAAGAAAAAAGATTTACAAAAACAGCCGAAAAAACATAAAACTGAAATTGATAGTTTATAATTATTTAACATAAAAAAAAGATTAACATAATTAGAATTGGTGTAGATGAAAATTCATAAAACCAACAACAACTAAACTTAAACAAATGTTTAGTGCTTTAAAGAAAAGTATGTATTGATTTTTGTAAAGAAAACACCCACTATTTCTTAAAAATATTCATATATATAACAAAATAATATTAAATGTTTTTGACAACATCCAGGAAAAATATGTAATATTGTTAACCTCCCTCTAGCCCTTACCCATAGCATCTATATACCAGCAAGCTTTAAGTACGTCAAAACTTATTATGCAAGGTTTTTTTCTATTTTTTTGCCTTATTATAATACAAGTTATTGTTTATTCTTTAGCTTCAAAAGAATTTCCTGAAGTTTTTTTTTTCTTTTCTTGTTTTTTTATTCAAAAGGTAGCTGGTGGTACGCCCCCCACTTAGAAACGGTTAAATAGAATATAAAATCAGCTCCTCCATTCTACTCTATATATACTAGACTTAAACACGTGAATATTTAAAGTAATTTAAGCTAAAGTTTTCTATAATAGCTCTTTATAAACATGTTTATGCCATATAGAAAAATCATGTGTACAAAATATGTTTATACAATTTTTGCTGATTATGATAGTTTTAATAACAATAGTTTAGAGTAGTAGTTTAATTTACGTGTTTTTCGTCTATTAAGGTTCATAAATTTATTCTTTTTGTTTTTAGCGAGAATTTTAAGGTTGTTCTTTTCTAAGTTTTAAATACAAAAATACGTTTTTTTCTCATATTTTGTATTATATAAAGATGGTTTGAAACGTTTATATTTAAATAATACAAAACACGCGATTTATATTTAAAAAATAGAAGAAGAAAAAACGCTTAAAGTTTCAATATTTCTTAGAAATTTTGTTTTAAATTTAGTAAGTTTTAAATTGGAAAATAATAATTTATTGAAAATTTATTTACGAAATTTATTAGATTTTAAAAGAAATTTTGAACAATTTTTCTAATTTTGCTTCAAAATTTTAAGTTTACTTTTAGTAAAAAGGTTTCTGTGCATAAAATGGCGAAAAATTGAATAATTTTTCGAGTTTTCTTATAAAAATTCCATTTTTGCAAAAATTGAAAATGTTGCAGCAACATGTTGCTAAGACATTTTTATTGATTTCTCTATATTAGTTAAAAATTATAACATTTTTTTATAGCTAATAATTATCTAAAATTTTTAGAAAACTTTTTCTTGTATTTAAAATGTTGCTGCAACATGTTGCTTTACTAAAAATATCGAAAATTTAAAAATATATATATGGAATTTTTTAATGTTATATTTTACTTTTTATTTTTCAGAAGTCGTTTTTCATTATTTAAAATGTTGCTGCAACATGTTGCTTTAATCAAAATTTAGAAAAACCTTAAAATTTTCATTTGCTTTAATATTTTTATTTTTATAATGTAATCCTTCTGTTTGAATATTATTTAGCATTTAAAATTTAGCTTAACTCATTTTGTATACATAAATCATTTAATCACTTTCATCTACAAAACTAAACTAACATTAAAGCATTTTTATACAAAAACCAACAAAAACTACTATATAAAAATTCTTTATTTGCTGTTACTGTTGTTTGGTTTCTTTTTTTTTTTTTTTTTTTTTTTTGCTTCCTAAAGCAAACCAAAGTGTTGCATGAGCATTTTAAAATATTTTATCATCATCTACGCAACAAGAAAAATATGCAATTTTATTATAACAAAACATACATAAAACATATTTTTGTTGTATTTATTTCCTTTTTTTTTGTTTTCTTTCTGTTACAGCAAAATATATATCATTTTTATGAAAATTATTCCAAACAAACAACATGAACTTGAAAATAATGTTTAAAGATTTTTTTATGAAAAATCAAAAACTACAAAACAATGGTCAACTACTACGGAAACATGTGAGAGAGAGCCTTAATGTTTTTTTTTCTATTTTCTAATAAAATTTTGTACTGTTTTTATTTTTTTGTAGTAGAGAAATGCAGCAATATTGCGAATTGTTTGCAATTTTGTGGCAATATTCAAATACCAACACCATGTGTTTTCTGTTTTTTTCATATACATAGTTTTCTACATATTTCCATATGTATATATTGAAATGTATATATGTATATAAAATTTTGTTTAGCAATATGTATATCAAATGTATATATATACATTTTCACTAAAAGTGTCAATGAATATGTGTATAGTTTTAGGTTCTACTGGCTGGCTATTATAGAAAGTTTAGTTTTTAACCAAAAAAAAAAAAAATACTAGAATTTCATTTATTTGTAGGTATTTTCTTTACTGTTTTAAAAGCTTTTTATACAGTTTGTAGCTGTGAAGATTTTTTGGTTTTTAGGTCGTCATATATGTATATGCATACATATATATAGATATGTATGTATATATGAAAAAGAGTGTTTCCTATTTGCTAATGCTGTAACCATGATAAAATTGCATTCATATTATCTTTGGTTTTTTGTTGTTGGAAATAGTTGTTGCTTTAGTTGTATATACATACAAATGTATGTTGCAAACATCAGCCCGTATGCAAATTTCTATGCACTTTTTTTTTTTTGCAAATTTTAGAAAATAACATAGAAAAAAGATCTGGGTGAACCTTTAATGGCCTTATATATAAATACATATTTGTATATGGAAATCTATCTATGTGTTTTTTGTTTTGGTATATAAAATTTAATATTATTTTTTATTTTTACTTTTTTAAACCAGACACATTTACAGACAGTTTAGAGTGGTTTTAATAACTATTTGTTTTGTTTTTGTATTATATACAAAATAAATTTTCCAAAAGCAACAATTTGCCTTTTAAAGGTTATATGCAACATTTATTTTTATTTAGTTTGTTAAAAAAAATAACGTATATATACGTTTTTATTTAAATTTTTCAAAATTTTTTTAATTAAATAAATATAGAAAATAGAATTTCTTTTTGTTTTTATTTTTGTATTTTGAAGGGTGTTTTCTTTTTTCCTTTTTTTATTTATTAATATAAAATATTTATGTTTGAGGTTTAGTTTTTTTTTCTTAATTTATTTTCTATAATTTTTTATTAAAGACAAATGTTTAACACTCCCATAAATTTTGTGTTGATTTTTTTGTGTGTGTTTTATATCAAATTGGTGTTAGACAATTAATTTTTAAGGCATGTTATAGCATTTTATAGAAGATTTTATAATTCATATTAAAGGAATTTTTGTTAGAAAAAAAATTAATAAATAAAATCAAGTTATATGTGAAACATATATAATTTTTATAGATTTTTCTTTTAATAAAATAAAAATAAAACAAAACGTTGCAAGTTTAAATGAAGAATTTCAAATTTTATTTTATAAAACATTTTAATTAAACTAAAACTTTTAAATTTAAATTAAAATTAATTCAAATTTTTAAAAGAAAATTTGAAAGCCTTAACTTTATGTTAAATTTATTTAAACATTTTTTTTTTAACCTAAAAGTATACTAAAGATTTTTTGTTAATTTAAAAACCCAAATTAAACCTTAATATTTTTTATATTATTTAAATACTAAATTTTGTTTAGATTTTATATTTTCAATATATTTTAGAAACAATGTTTTATATAAAATTTATTTAAATCTTAGAAAAACCTAAAAATATGCTATAAATTTGGTTATTATTTATGAAATATCTAACAAAATCCAGTTGTTTGTTAATGGCTTAAGTTAAAGCATAAGATTTTTCTTATTTTAAGTTAATAAACTAAAATGAAAGTAAAAATATTTGAATTATATAATTTTAAACTACAAAGCCTAAAAATATGTTAAGAAATTTGAAAATTTTCTAATTAAAGTTAGAATTTTTTAAAAGAATTTTAGATTTTACATAAATTTTAAATAAAATTTATATTTAAATTAATTTTTCTTTATGTTTTGTAAAGTTTTATTCAAAAGCGTCGGCGAAATGAAAACTTTAATAAATCGTAAAATAGTCCGTCCGTCCGGCTCTTGTATGTTAAAATCAAAGCAGGATCACTGAGAAAAACCAAATTTGTCTAAATATATTTGTTTCATATTGTTGTTGTTTGTAACAGGAACTGTACAACAAAGGTCCTTAAATAAAATAAACTTATGGACTTAATAGTATTATATTTGATCTAGCCATTTAAGTCTATATATTGCAAGTAGTATAGAGATCGAGAGGATTCGTGAGTGATACCAGAATATTTGTCTTGTATTGGAGTCAGAATTGAAAATAAGCTAAATCTGTTTCTGTCTGCCTACCTGTCTGCTGAAAGCAAATTAGAGTAAAGCAGGACCTCTAAGTGAAACCAATTTTAGCCCCAAATATTTATCTAGTATTGAAGCAACAAAAAAGTTTAAATCTATAACAAATTTATTGCAGCTAACATTAATATTAATTTCTATTACCTTTTACGGTATTTTTGCTCTTGATATTGAAATTTTCCTTTAAATCTCTACAAAATTTATTACAATTTAGGTTTTTAACCTTTTTTGTTGTTGCTGTTGTTAATGTCTAACTATTTGTTAGCTAAAACAATTAACACCTTCTTAAATTTTGAAGTATTTACTTTCTGCGTTCAATAAAACAGTTTTAATAACAAATCTAACATAATAATTCAATATAAATTTTAATAACAAAATGTTTTTTTAAAATCTTAAAGAAACATGTTAAAAAATGCTACTTAACTATTTGTTTATTTAAATTTTTATAATATTTATTTAAATAATTAACATTTAAATAGAAAAAAGAAAACGAAATTAAACTAAATTTTTACTCTAAATAAAATGAAAATTGTATTACAATTTTGTATATGAAAGAAAAAAAGCAAGTAAAAAAGCTATATTCGTCTATGCCGAATCTTATATACCCTTCACTTCACAGTTAGCTAACACAAAAAAAATCCTTCACAAAAGCCCTTTACTTTCCCATTGCAAATGATTGAATTGGGTAAAATGTTGCAGGGAAAAAATCCTTTAAAAAATTGTAATTGATTTTCGGTGATACAATGAAGTCTATGGCTTTTATAAGGGCTTCACAAATCTAAATCAAAGATTTAGGATAATGGTTTCTATTAGCAAAAACAAAAAACAACTAATGTAAAGTTTTTTTTGGCAATATCTCGACAATTTATTAACTGATTTGTAAAGTTCAAGGATTTAAAATTGGAAAAAATCATACTATCGATTTATATACGTTTTTGAAAGATATCTTGACCATTTATGAATGGATTGTGCCGAATTTAAATAGCATAATTCTAGCGACTCTAAGGATTAATTTTATATTCATATTGTATAACTTTATGAACGAGAGCCTTCATAAATGACATACCAACCAACCGACGGACGGACGGACATGCATATTTCGATTTTTTTCGAAACTACAATTCAGAATATACATATATAAATTATGGAGTTTCAGATCAAAAATGCAAAAATTACAAACGGAATAACAAACTTATATATACCCTTTCACTATAAGTGAAGGGTATAACAATCATATCTTATCAAATTATCTTATAGATGCTTTGAAGAAATTATCATTATTGTCAAAATATCTTCATTATAATTGAAATATAATTTATTTAATTGAAATTTTGACAGTTTTCTAATGAAACTTCAAGTAAACTTGACAACTAATTGACATTTAAACAGAATTGCCAAGTAAATTTATATATTAGTAAACACGAACACGGGCAGACTATAGTCTGTTCCGTTGGGACAGACTATAGTTTGTTCCATAGTGCCAGGCTATGGTCTGTTCAGTAGCGGTAGATTATAGTCAGTTTCGTAGGGGCAGACTATAGTCTGTTCCGTAGGGGCAGACTATAGTCTGTTCTGTTGGGGCAGACTATAGTTTGTTCCGTAGGGCCAGACTATAGTCAGTTCTGTATGGCCAAACTGTAGTCTGTTCTGTATGGCCAGACTGTAGTATGTTCCATAGGGCCAGACTATAGTTTTCTCCTTAGCGGCAGACTACAGTCTGTTACGTATGTCCAAACTATTTTTATTTTGTATACTTTCCACTTTTAAATAGTAAAAATAAATAAATCTGTTTTTCCGACAGCAACACTCAACTCATCTCTCGTAACAACTCCCCTACCCATAATACTCATTTTAGTGTCAACAATTTCTGCAGCAGCCATTGAATTTAATCCCGATTTGTTATGTACCTATATAGCCAACAATACCAAAATCAAAGATCCCACCGCCTGTAATAAATATATAACATGTGTAAATCAGAAACCTATATCAGGTATATGTGAAGGTGATTTATTTTACGATCGTAATACTGGTAGTTGTGTACCACCCGCTAGCATTAAATGTTATTCCAGTAATCCGTGTGCTACTATTCCCGGTGTAAATGGTTTTGTAGCTGATCCCTATAGCTGTAACGGTTATTATTATTGTCAAAATGGTAAAGGTACTCAGGGAAATTGTTCTCCTGGTATGAATTTTAATCCTATAACCATGAATTGCATACGCAATTATCCATGTGAAGTGAAAATATTACCAGAGGACTATTGTAATATAGTACCAGATGGTGTATTTATAAAAGTACCCGATTCATGTAAGGAATATCAAATGTGTTGGCATGATAAATTGATAAATGGCACATGTCCAGATACATTTTACTTTAATGCCTTCAAGGGAGAATGTGATTACCCTAATGATGTTGACTGCGTTGAGCATACAACTTTGGCTCCTGAAATTCCAGAAAATGTAAAATGTACCGAAGCAGGTGTATTTATATCGGATGGTGTTAGCTGTAATGGTTATTATTATTGTAATGCTCAAGATGATGGTAATATAGAACTGATACATGGTGAATGTCCATTTGAAAGATTTTTTGATCCCAGTGATGGTGGTGCATGTGTTGTACGTACCACTATTGCCTGTCCCTATAATCGTTGCGTTACTTTGGGTTATCACAATATACAAATGGCCAATATTAATGATGACGGTTGTAGAAGTTTTCTTTTGTGTCAGGATGGTCAACCGATAGGTCAGTCCGAATGTCCAGAAGGTGAATATTTCAATGAACTGCAACAATTATGTACTACAGAATTAGTGGACTATCCTGCCTGTGCTCGTACGCAAACATCTGTGGCTCCTATTTCAAATAATACAAATATTATATCAACAACTGAGGAGTCCATGCTAACAACTGATGATCTGACTACAACAGCGAAAACAATTTAGATTTAGATTATGCTAAGTAATTTTTAATAGATATTTTATAAAAAAATATATAAAATGAAAATATAATTTAATTTTTTTTACTGCACGGAAAATTAAATCTAATCTATCGTCTTCTTTATAAGATCAGACAATTTAGTTCAATAGGTCCTATTGGACTAGGCAACAGTCCAATAGGACTAGGCAACAGTCCAATAAGACTCCATACAAGCCAGACTATAGCCTGCTCTATAGCAGCCAGACTATAGTCTGCTCTATAGGAGCCAGACTATAGTCTGCTCTAGAGGAGCCAGACTATAGTCTGCTC
>JACGTJ010003599.1:0-13650 GCA_014858695.1 Chrysomya rufifacies | reverse complement strand
ATTTATTTATTTATTCAGTCATTTATTTATTTATTAAGTGCTCCCTTAACGATTTCTTGAGATTATTTAAATAACATGATTTATTTATTTATTCATTCAATTTATTTATTTAATTATTTTCTTTCCAGTAAATATAAAAAAGAAAATTTTCATGTATAAGTAATGTATTTATTAAAAATATGAAACACCCTGTTACTTATAATCTGTAATGTTTACATCTTTGGCAACTTCGTTATTCAAGATTAGTGTTTTTATTGTATTCAGTTCGGTATTTTTTTCATTAGGAAAATAGAACAGAAAAGGAACTTTACTTTTTTACACATTGTTATAATATAAATAAATTTAACTTGGTAAAAATATTAACAACATCAAAATGATACCTAAAAAAATGCCCGTTAAAGATGCTCACATAGTGAAAATCGCTGTGGAATATGAAAATCATTTGGCACAATTAATCAATTTGGATCAGCGTCAACCATTGACTGGTAAATATTATGATACTTTTTAAAATATTTTCTTAGTAATATTGAAAAATTTACAATATTAATATATATCCTTTAAAAATAATTGTAATTAAACATTCTTAATTCCTAAATAATGGAGTGCTCATAATTTTTTCCCAATTGGTTAAACCAACGCCCTTTTGTCTTTAAAAACAATCAATTTAAGATACTCAGTCGGTCAGTCATACATGCATAACACATACACACACAGGCATATACCCCTCAAAATAAACGTAGTTGTTGGTAAACAATATGCAGTCGTTACGAAAAGAATATGTTTTATACAGATTGTAAATGATTAAATATTCAAATGGTCATCAAAAAGGAAATGGGGTTGTGAGCTATTTATATAGTTTTTCTTTTTTATTACTTTTACTGCTATTGGGTATACATATGTTAAGAGTTATTTCCTGAGTCTATTTAACAATTTTTAGTAATAACTATGGTTACAATTTAAAGTTTGGTTGATGAAAATTTTTATTCGGGTTTTTAATGATCAAAAAGTAAAATCCTTTGAACTTTCTTAACTTTCCAATATTGTATTGGTATCATTTAAGATTCTCCCAAAACGATTTCTTGAGAATATTTAAATAACATTTCTCATGAGCGTAAAAATACATTTTCAATTTGATTTGTCTTTGATTTACTACGTTGCTTTAAACTTACTTAACTGTCCAATATTGTATTGGTATAAAAATAGCAATACAAAATTATTCCGGGAATATTGAAGTGAAGTGCTGTCTTAACAATTTCTTGAGAATATTTAAATAAAATACATTGATGGCCTGTAAATGCCTAGTGCTTTAGAGCCAAGTAGATGTCTATGATTTACTACGATAAGACCTAAAATGTATTAATTTGTAAATTTTTAATTAAAAAGTTTAAAGACAAAATATCTAAAAACTATTACTTTGGATACACTTTAAATTTCAATTTCTTGTCTCAATATCATTTCAGGTAAAATCCAAGAAATTTGCAGTTGTTGGGGTATTGTTGATCCCGAAAATTATGCTTTACAATTTTGTGAAGCCAACTATTTGAAATATGTTACAGAAAAAAATCGTAATGAAATTAAAAATGGTTCAGTATTACGTCTACAATATTCCCCCTCTAAAACTGCCAATGATACTTTAGAAACTTTACGCGCTGGTTCACCTTGTGTTAAAGGTGAATGTTTAGAGAAATTATCATCACTTTCGGTTGATGTAACATTTGCATTGGAATTTATTAAAGAACAAGGTTTAAACATTATAATAAGTATGATTGAAGAACCCTCCGATAAAGAAGATAAAATACTCATTCATAGTTTAAAAAGTTTTGTTGAACTAATGGAACATGGTACAGTGTCATGGGAAATTTTACAAAATACTTTTGTACAACGTAATATTTATATTGTAAGAAATTTTCAAAATTTTCCTAAATGTACGGAAAGTGCTCTATCGAATTTAGAGAATATTGTACAGAATAGTAGCAAGTATTCACTAGTTGAACAAGAGGTGACATTACAAGATCTTTTGAGATTGGTACAAGATTCAAATTCATCAGTGATTATACAAAATACTATAGCCTTGATAAATGCTTTATTTATGAAAGCTGATGAAGGTAGAAAACGACAGATAGCCCATACCATAAGTGCCAAACAATATCGTTTGGCTTTGATAGGTAATGTAACAAGTACAGAGATGACACATCAATTGTATGTTTTACAAACATTAACTTTGGGTTTGTTGGAGCAACGCATGCGCATGAAAATCAATGCTCAAGATCAGGATGCACATGAGAAGATTAAAGAATTGCGAAAACTAGCATTTGATGAATATTCTGATCATATGGGTGGTATGGGTGGAGGTGGTGGTAATTGTGCAAGTACTGGTAATATAAACTTTGCCCAGTATTACAAAAAGTTAGGTTTCAAATGTGACATTAATCCGGCTCAAGATTTTATTGAAACACCTCCGGGCATATTAGCTCTTGATTGTATGATTTATTTTGCACGAAATTATACGCAACACTATAGAAAAATTGTTCATGACAATTCTTGTCGTGGTGATGAACATGAATGTCCTTTTGGACGTACTTCTATTGAATTAGTTAAACTATTATGTGACATTCTGCGTATTGGTGAATCACCTTCTGATCAGTCCGTAGACTTTCAACCAATGTTCTTTACACACGATCATCCATTTGAGGAATTCTTTTGTATTTGTATAACGACATTAAATCGCACCTGGAAAGATATGCGTGCTACTGGTGAAGATTTCCTAAAAGTATTTAGTGTTGTACGTGAACAAATAACACGTACTCTTAAGCAACGTCCAGATAATTTAGAAGATTTTCGCGGAAAAATTGCTCATTTTACGTATCAGACCATAACAAATTTACGTCAACAGGAGAGAACCTCAAAGGAGGAATGTGATTCGACTGCATCGGCTATTGTTAAGCTAAAGGAGAAAATATCGCCACATATTTTGGATTTAATTAAACAACAAAGACTGGCATTTTTAGTAGAAGGTAATGACAATTCAATTCAATTCAACAATTCTCTATCGACAAATTTCCGTTCCTGAAAAAAATGTTTTGAAATTTATATTAAATTCTTTTATTTTTAGGTACCCGATTCTCGAAATACTCCCGTGGCGCTCGTTCAAAAGACAAATTTTGGTACGCACGCCTTTCTCCCAATCACAAAGTTATACACTACGGTGACTGTGATGAGAAGACAATACCCACTTTGGAGGAACTCTCGAATAAAGTGTCAGTTGTCGACATTAAACAATTGTTAGAGGGCAAAGAGTGTCCACACATGAAAGAAATACGTACACGTAAATCGGCCGTTAATTTAGCATTTTCCATAACATTCGATAGTATGGATCATTCTACATTAGATTTTGTAGCACCCGATGAAACTGTATTCTACTATTGGACTGATGGTATTAATGCCCTTTTGGGCCAAGAAATGGTTAGTAAACAGAAGAAAGAAGATTTTGATACGCTGCTCTCAATGGAAATAAAACTACGTCTATTGGATACAGAGGGTGTTGATATTAGTAAAGATCCTCCTCCAGTACCCGAAGATCCAGAAAATTATGATTTTTGTTTTGAAAATTAATATAGTATTATTAAACCATCAAGAAATATATTCCAACAGGTCAAATTTAATCTCTTTTTTTTACATTTTTATAGCATTTTTAATATGAAATTAAAGTGTAATCATATGAAAAAATTAAAGCCAAAGTTAAGTTAAAACAAGTATTTAAAACAAACGCACATTATTGATCTTTTGTAATGTTATTTTACTTTTTTTTCTACATTTATATATATTTTATATTATATATATAAAAAAAAACAATCATAAAATGCATAATAAGAAACAAATATATGTATTATGTGCAATTTAATTTTCAACGAATTAATTTTTAAATAAAACATTTAATTAAAACAAATAAAATAAACATCATGCAGGAAGAAGATTTATTTAAAAAGTAATTTTGTCCTAACATTTATACTATATACTGATTTTGGGAGTTAGTTTTTTAAAACTTGTTTTAGGTAAGGCCCTTGAAGAGATTATCACAACGATTTGAACTGCCGTTTGGCATTATCTGAATTTATTTCGGTCTAAGATTGTTAATCGGTAAATCTATATCAACCGGAATTTTGTTCCATGAAAGATGTGTTTTAACAAATAACACATATCAGAATTGAGTCATTTTAAGAACCTTTTTCACAGCTGACCACCCGGAAAATATAAAATTGTTCTGTGTTTATATATTCTAAAGTGTTCTCAAAAGGATTCGTGAAGAACAAGAGACGAACAAGAACAAAACGATATTTTAAACAGAACTGAACTAGAAAAGGCTTACAAATGAATAAGAATAAAACTAGTACCGATGTAGAACTGAACTAGAATTCAACTGAACTAGAACAGGACTAGAACCAAACTATAACGGAACAAGAACTGAACCATAAATGAACTTTTATTGACTTATAACTATAATGGAACTAAAAGTGAATAAGAAAATTATTATCGTTTTTCTACATTAAAGTTGGGAAACATACCACATATCATCCATCATAAAAACATTCCATTGAAATGGAAGAAGCCCTCTTATATTCTCAAGTGTTATTCCTGAGCATCTAAGAATCGTTTATACATTTTACTTTAGTCTGTACAACTTCAGTCTTTGACAGTAATACAATATATGATTTAGAAGTTCATGCCCAAAATTATATTTGTATATTCTTTATAAGACATCTTATCACGGGTCTTCAATTTTTATCAGTTACTAAATATTGAGAAAATATCGTTAAATCTGTCTTAATTTATGAGTGGTTTCATCTTGATATCGATCTCCGTTATTTTGCAATTTAAAAATGCATTCCCTTACTATAATTTTAGTCTGCGTCTGAGCGTTTCCTATTTATCTATGTAAACCTTTAAATACCTACCATTATCAGATAATTTCTCACCAAATTGGTTGGTGAAGTTACAATTAATTAACATATTTCTGCAGAATCCTCTTTACAAATGAATTGAAGACTGTAACATTTGGAGTCAATCACGCTTTTCATTTGGAAATACGAACTTTGGTATTGCGCGCTTTTATTAAATGGGACGTGTAAACTACTATACAATATTGAACAGTTGTTTCATTTGAAACTCATACTAAATTAAAGTAAATTAAAAACACGCGAATTATACAAAACCACGAACAGCATTTACGGTTATGCGTGCTAATATATCGCACAGATGTGAGCGAGTCGCAAGATTCTCGAAGATCAAGTAACACAAACGCGGCTGGTTGTATTTAAAAAATAATTACGAAGACCCGAGATATGTTCTTCAACCAAAGACCTACCTTACGACTGACCTCACAATTATGAATTTAAATTTTTCTTGACAATCACATGGACTAACTGACTAGAAACATTTGAATATAGATTTTTTGCTAAAAATTAGTTCCTAAAAGTTTTGCCAAAAAATTTAACTTTTTTATCTTATATAAAAGAATAAATAATCTATTTGAAAGAAACAAGTGGAACAAGTGTTTAATATATATTTTATTTATATTCTTAAAAATAAATTAACAAAGACATTGCTAAGCTATATAATAATTATAAAAAACGTATTAATGCTATAAAGTGTACAACATTTACGATATCTTCAATTCACTTGTTTCTGAAAATTTCAAGAAAATTTAATATGTTCTCATTTCTGTAAACAAGTTTGTAGATATCATTTTGTGCAATATGTTTTATAATAAAAACTTTAGATCAAATTGTAAGCTTAAGTAAATTGTTTTTTTAATGAATTTTAAAGCCAAGTTATATCGAATTAAATGTTTTAAACCACCATAGCAAACGAACACATACATATTGGTTGCAAACCCTAATATTATCCTCTGGCAGGCGGCAATTTACGTCGTCTTGCCTGATTGGCTCTATCCTAAGATCTTAATCAAATATTATCATCCAAAAGAAGATCATTATCATCACTGCGATCTGGTAGGCAAACAAAGAACTCTAATAGATTTAGTATAGGACCACGAGAGAAAGGATTTTGATAACGTCCACGTTTATCACGTAAATAGGGATAACGTTTATAGTTGAACATTTCGTTGGTAGTAAGATTCATGCAAGCATGTAGAATCTAAAATTAATAACAAAAAAATGTTAGTTAAGAAAAAGATAAACTTTGACATTAAAACCTACCGAAGTACAAGTCAATATCCAGCCTAAACCACAAAATACTACAGCCTCTACAAGACCCAAAACATAAAGCAAAGTGAAACCTTCGATCATAACGCAATAACAGGCAAAATATATGGTAAAAGAACAGTTTACAGCCACCGAAAGTACAAACAGGAAGAACCACATGCGATTACGCAAACCGACACAATTATAAATAAAGGGGCAATGATGATCAAAATATGCTACACAACGATTACATACACGGCAATGTTTAGCTCTAAGCGGTCTCAAGCAACGACAACTATGACACAGGCGTGTTAATATAACATTACGCTTCTTGAGTTTATCGAAATATGGTATTTGTTTAATAGCCCTATAATATGCATCAGAACTGAGTGGTATATAGCCCGGATCTCGACGATTTGCTATGATCCAACTAATCCACATAACTGCATTCCAATAGATAAAACAATAATGGGAACGTCTTAAGATATTCCAAGTAATAGGAATAGCCTAAAAAATATGTATGGAGAGACAAATTTCAAGATATTTTAATCAATATTTAACGTTTTCATTTCCTACTTACCCTTATCATATACATGGGGTAACCCCATAACAGAACCGAAAATAAAAACAATAACAAAGGTCCCTTCGAATCTCCAGCGCCCCCAAATAACCAACCCCATATTTCTGATACGGATGGCATCCATCTGGATTTTTTCTTTACTTCCGTGTACAACAAACGTACAATATCTTGGTGTTGATGAGCTTGAGCCAACATTATGGGTGTTTTACCATTTTTATCTCTAGGCTCTAAATCTAAATTGGATTTTTCACATAACAAGCGTACACAAGACATATTGCCCGATAAGCAAGCCAAATGTAATGGTGTAGAACCAAAGTTATCCGTTTTCTGCAGTTCTACTCCCGAATACATTAATAAACGCATTAGATCTGCATGACCTTTATAAGCAGCCCAGTGAAGTGCTGTATCACCATTTATATCCGTCAAATGATTAAGAGCACCCATTCCAAGGAGATAAGCAGCAGTGGCCGTACGTCCATACATACAAGCAACATGTAGAGGCGTCAAACCCTTAAAATCTGCTGCATTTACATTGACTCCAGCCTGTAGCATAACTTGTACAACAGCAGCGTGACCCTTGCGACAAGCCCAATGAATAGGTCTTGGACCTTGGGTACCTAAGCAGGGCAAATCGATTGGAGCTGATCTTTCTATAAGATAACGCATCATTTCTACATTTCCATTTAAAGCCACCCAATGAGCTGGTGTGTAACCATGACGGTCGCGAGCCGATAAACATTCAATACCAAATTTATCCGTCAAATTTTCAACATCACTGACTTCTCCATTTTTGATTATATCGAAAATATCATCTAAATGAGCTACTGTCCCATCAGCGCCTTCAAATATTAAAAGATTTTCATCTACAGCCTCACCCCTATGGCCAGGTACACCACCACCACTTTCAGCACCAGCTCCTGCAGAACCATTCGCAACCACCAGAGAACCATTGACTCCTACACTAACAACATGCGGAGAATGTGGTCGCCGTGGATCCACTTCATGATCCGTATGAGCTGCACTATCCTCCTCGGCTACCATGTTACAGCTGTCATAGTTCAGGGGCAGGGCCCATACGCTACGGGCCGTACCTGCCCCTGGACTCGGATGAACTTTACTGTGCTGCGTCCTGATGCCGTCGGTAGAAGCCACGTTAAAGAATTCGTTACGCTCCACAACGACGCTGGACGTTAATAACGTCGAAGGTGTCGATACAGCAATTGTTAATGGTGTCGATGGTGATGTTGCGCCTCCTCCAGTGTTATGATGTTGGCTGTGGAGTAGCAGCAACGGATTTTCAAGTAAGTGTGAAATTTTGTAAGCTATTTTCGTCACCAGATAATTTTAGAAAGATTATCTCAAATTTTCACTTTTTCAAAAAAACACTTTACTGTTAAAAGCAACAATTTCTTTCTTTTTTTTTTGTATTTTATAACTTTTTTCAGTTAAACAAAAATTTTCTAGATTTTCATGCAAACTATGTGTTAAGTTGAAAAATTATGTCAACCATTTTACAAAAAATCAATAATTTCATTGAAGAGAAAGAGTGTTATATCTTTGTTATTGTTGTTTCTTTAAAATTCCTTGTACACAATAACGGTTTGTTTACATCCTCTCACCATTCAGTTAAAGGAAACGGAACAACATGTGTTTGTAGGCAAGTGTGTTTTTGTTTTTGTAAATAAATAGAAGAAACATGTGTTTGTAACACATTGATAAATTTAAGTTTGTTTGTACGTTGCCAACTTTTTTTGCGTTTTTTTTTGTGGCATTTAATAAAAATGTATTTAAAATAATTTGATTTCTAAAGAAATTACGTGAATCTATTTAATTAATAAAATTTAGTTTTAGATTATGTTATTGTAACGCAAATATTAATTCCATAGAAATTTATTTTTATTATTTGTTGTTATCTGATTAAATGTTTACCCAGTATACCGGTGAGCTGCATTATATTTTTACTGCTTAAGGAAATTAAATGTGAATCCTTAAGTATTAATAAAATTGTTTAAAATTTATTTATTTTTCTTTTAATATTGCTACAATATAATGAAAACAACTTATTTCAAATTCGATATTATCTCTTTTGCCAATGGATATCTAACGTAATAAGATATATTTTCGATATATTTAAACTTCTTACTACATTTTCTATTAGATATATTTGGGAAATTATTGATTTAATACTGAATTTTAAGAATTCGGTTTTTATACATGAATTACTTTTAAATGGTATGCTAATGTTCATTTCTAGCTCCAATTATTGTTAATTTTTACAAAATTATTAAATTACAATTAAAACGTACAGAAGTGATTAAATTTTTCCATTACTTTTTTACATTGAATCCAAAATAGATTTACTTTAGAATAAACTAAATCCACTTTGACAATTAAGGCACCAAAAATTGTTCTTAAATTTTAATGGAAGTTTGAGACATTTTACCAAATTTTCGATTTCAAAATCCCATTTTTCATAAATAAAACAAAACTTAATAATTTATTAAACTAGTTATCGGTCAAAAGTGATAATTTAAACGATCTTGTTAAAATTTTATTAAACGAAAATTGGAAAAGAAGAATATCTTAAAGTAATTTCGTACTTTAACTTTGGTATTTATAAATATTTCAAATAAATACAATAATGACAATTCTATTGCGATGTATTATGTACTTTTCTACCTTATTTTTCCATATTAATATTTTACAACTTTAAAAAACAGTTATTTATCTATAATAAAAGCCTTTCTGTATATTACTTTATGATTTTCAACACATACCACAATATATTTTACAATTTGTAATCCCAAAAGAGAAAAAAATGATATGGCATCTCTAAATATTCTTCTAAATTTAAGCCAACCCTGTTTTTTTCCAATGACAATTTTTATTTTGCAAATTTCTTTTATTACCATTTTCGTCTTTCTTTTTGTGTAGTTTTGTACGAAAAATGAGTGACAACGTGGTGACTGATCTTAAAAATTTGGATTTAAATAAAGAAAAGGCATGTTAAATAATTAAATTTTCGTATAAATTTATAATTTAACTTATAAACAATAATAAAGTTATGAATAGATTTGTGCAAGTGTTGAATATAAAACAAAATAACGCATTTAAAAAACAACAATTACGTGCTCTATTGTTAAACGAATACGGCTTTTTTAATAGTACAATCGCTATCACCAATAAAAGCAGCAGTGATTTATTTAATTCGAGAAAACTACAACAACAACATCTGCTAAATCACCAGGAATTATTACCGATTTATCATAAGAATACAAGTGTTAAAGCAGGGCAATTTATAAGGCAATACGCTACTTTGGTTGGTGTTAATTAAAACTAGAAGAACAAATTTTTTTGTTATTTATTTTTGTATATGTTCTGTTAAAAATGTTTTAATTACTAAGAAAAACAAATAAGATTATTTGTTTAAAGAAATGTGCATGTGCTTGCAATGTTATTACGTATGCATTAAAAGAGAATATATAGTTTTAATGAGTTGTAAATTTTGAAAGGGATGATTAATTATCGATATCTTTGGTGACACAAATTAAGGTTATATATTAAATAGGGTGCCTCCAATTTATTAAGTGCTTTTAATTTACCTACTCTTTATCCAAAATTATATTTATTGTTAGATAAAATGTTACATTTGTATGGAAATAATGTTGGTTTCTTTTAGGTTAGACTTTACCTCCGGCAAAAATTTTATACATATGTGATTATTTTGGTTTCTTTGATGATGACCGATTATTGCATTTGCCGAGAGCTATGTTCATTGAAAAAAAAAAAATACTTAAGTCTGAATTGAACAATATATAAAACATATAAAACTCTATTTTCTCTATTTCAACAACTAATAAAATTGCATTCTATTAATTTCATACAACTTTAAGAAAGAACTGACATATTAAACGATTTAGAATTGAAATGCTTATAAGATATTCTAATTTAATAAATAACGGAAAACTAGATATTGTTATATATTTGAAAACTGTTGCTTTTTGGTCAAAATTTGTCCTGATTGTTAAATGAACTCGAACGGTAATGAAGTTGAACAGAAACTGATATAGATCTAAAGTAAGACTGAACATAAATTAAAGTGAAAATGAGTAGAACTGACTTAAAGATGAACTGAAACAAAACGGAAGAAATGAAATAGATTGAACTAAATCATCTACAAACTAGAATTACAATGGAATTAATCTACAGCTAAACTTAAACAAAATTAGAATTAAGCGGAAGTTAAACTAATATTGAAAAACAATTGCACTAGAATTGAACTTGAATTAAAGTCTTCTGCATCTGTATAGATAATGTTAGAAATTTACTAACTTTTTTATTTCCCGATTCCCATAATCAAATCCAATTTTTTACCTACTTCTTTATACATGGAGCATATATTTATAAGAGTCCAAACATACTTTTTAAATATTACGATATTTGATTTGTTAAATTAAAGTTTTTACTTGTTAAATATTTTGATAAAGATAAAAAATAGATAAATGTAAACAACCGATTTCAAAAACAAAGTCTATATACACATAAATTTAGATAGAATAACAATTTCGAGATATTAGTTTTGGTAAATTCAAATGAGCTACTGCTTTGTATATATATTTTGGAAATTTTAGCGTAAATTTCATAAAATGCTGTGGATTGACATAGAATAGGGAACGATTATTTCCTCATTAAATTTTGAGCAGAATTTTTAACTTTACACACTTTACACGTTTTTTCTTTATTTTTTAAACACTTTTTAAATGAAATATTTTCAAATTCTCCGGATTACAATAAGCAGAATTATCGTTTTCCGAAAGTTTAAAAATAACGGGAAATTTAAAACTCTATTTTAGTCTGGATTGATAGTAATTCTTTCCCTAACGAAAATTATAATTTTATTTATTTTTTTAAAATGTATAAAATTAAACCGACATTATTATATCGTGAACTAATTAGAATTATAAAATTGATTCAAATGAAATTTGGCACAAAAGTCTTGGCACATGTTAAGAACTTATATACTAAGTTTTAAATAAATTAAAGACATATTTAAGCTCTTCAGGGACTTGCAATGTGGGAGAGTGTTAATTTGTATGGAAGCTTAATTAAATAGTGGATCGATCATGAACAATTACAAAAGGCTTCATCTCTATACCTCTCTCTATCTCTATACCAAATTAGTAACCTGTGCAAATTGTGACCTTACCCACATATTTAATGGTTTTACGCATTTCGAGCCCGATTTTTGTTTAAACTTGTTATGCAAAATAATAGACCGATTACAATGAAATTTAAGGTCAGCTAAAAACTTATATATACCATGAATGGTGATGTAGGATAGAAAAATAGTTGTGTGAAGTTTCAAAAAAGCATTTAAAAATTCTTAATTTTTCACTTTTACTATTTCATCATCTAAATAAAAGGTGTTTTCTTTTATACACCGCAAAAAATCGATAAACTCTCTCACAATTCGTTATATGTACATCTCATATTTACATTATATTACAGTTACTATTGTTGTTGTATGTATCAATGTTATCACAATTAACCCATGTTATTGCATCAGTTATTTCTTCACATTTGTATTTTCATTATTGACATTTGCTTACTCATATACGTTAAAAAACAGTGTACCAAAATAACGTACTCTCACAAAACGTTTTGTTTAGTCATCAATTTTTTCTCAAATAGTTAAATACTCATACAAGAAGTTTTCTCCAAAATTATATCTATAAGAATATATCTAAGAAAATTTTAAAAAATAGTATGTTGTTTAAAATATGTAAACAAATAAAACCTTTTAAATAAATTGCTATAAAAATTTACAATTACTATAAAATGTTCTATGAATATGAAGACAAAGTTATATAGACAAATAAGAAAGACACGTTTCTAAAAAAATTTTTGTTTTTATTAAAAAAATCAATTACTGTCTGCTTAAGTTTAAATAACATTTGTTGAAGTGTGTTAAAAAGTTAATACCAAACTGTTTTTGTTATTAATTTATTATGAAAATTCTTTATTTTTTTAATAATAAATCTTTTTATTGTTTATATTAAGTTTTTTTTTTAAGAAAATTTATTTTTTGCCTATTTTTTTAATATGGATTTTTTTACAACTTTTTAGGCCAGTAAGATGAAGAAGGAAAAGCAAAAGAATGCACCAGCTGATTCCGGCAAGAAAGGTTAGTAAAGGGATATTATTTAATTCATCTATTTTTTTTTTAATTTTTATTAATTTAACAAGAAAAATTGTTAAAAATGTAAGATTTTAACATAAAAATTGTAGGCATAAAAGATAACATTTACTATAATTACATGTTTTCTAAAAAAATTATTGCTTTAAAAGTTAATAAATATCTATTTTGTATTTCCCCCTTGAAATACACTATCTTTGGGGGAAAAAAACTAATCTAAAATTTTTCCGGTGTCACCTGGTTTTCGAGATATAGGCCTCTAAATTCCAGCATTTTGAACCAATGTACATATTTTTGGAAATAAATGTCAAGAAATGTCATTGCTATTAGCATTTTTAAAAATTATTAACCCATTGGAAGTAACAGATTTTTAAAACCCCTACTTTTACATTTAATGAGTGAAGTCTACAATTTGAGTATCACTTGAATCTTGTCTACAAATTTCTTTATAAACAAAAAAATATTTGAGATAACTATTTTTTAAGGTCATACTAAAAATACGCAAAATACTCTTTTGCTCTAAAAATTTTGATACCAATGAAAAGATCTTTTCAAAGATATCGATATCGTCTATGTTATTTAGATACAAAAGGAGCTGTATATGTTCAAAATTCTGCACTTATTTGAAAATAAATATCTTTGGATGACACACAAAACGACATATAATTCCTATA
>JACGTJ010003598.1:3845-17727 GCA_014858695.1 Chrysomya rufifacies | reverse complement strand
AAAAAAAAAAAAAAAAAAAAAAATACTATATGTGTATTTAGACGATGAACCAATATAATAAATGTTTAAATAAATCATTTTGCTTAAAATAAAAGATTTTCTTTAGTATTTTTTAAAGACAAATAGAATTTTTAAACTCCTTTGTCACAACTAATTAATTTTTAAATAGAACCATTAATCAGTTAATTAAATCGTGTTAAATATTTGCTACTGCTATTAAAAACCATTTATATGCATACAAAGCTTTTAATATTAGGAGGAATAGCAAAAAAGTAGTTCAATTTTTAAATTATTTAGAATATTTTCTGTACAAAAAAAAAAAATACTAACAAATTTTCTAATGAGAAAAAATTTTAACATAAGCGAAAAATTCATAAGAAAAAAAAAAAAAGAAATATTTTGCACAAATTTTTTTATATTTGTGCTAAATAACAAAATTTCTTAAAGAAACAAAATTTTCCCAAAGAATCAAACGAATCAACTTTAGTTTTAGAAATAGCGTATTAATTCAAAAAATAATAATAAGAGGCCCAAAAAAATGCCCAACAGATTAAAAGAAGGTCTTTTATAACTCAATTCGCACAACTTTAACGCTGGATACAGTCCAGATATAGATAAAAAACTAAAGGTTGTTTTTAATGTTATAACCAAGAAACGAAAATGTAAAACATCGTTAAAATTATTTGTATTCCATTTCTAATATTTTTGAGTTATTTAATTTCTGGGAGAATTATGAGGGCAATGAAAGTCCAAAATCGTTAGATATTTAGATCAGAATACAGAGTTCAATCGATCTGGCTCGATTTGATTGGGTACCGGAATGCAAAAATACTTTCTCCTATCGAAATGTTGGTTATCCTACCATCAATTGTTAATTATAATTCAAATATCGAGCTTTCACTCCGAATTTCGCGTTTCCTAGCTGGGTGCAAAATATTTGAAGTGTACATTAATGCTATTTAAGGAACACGTAGAGAATTTGATGTTACAAAACTTCATAAGGCGCCTAAGTCAACTATTTGATGTAGAAGATTTGCCCGAATTTGGATTTAGTGCCCAATTGACACGACTCTTACAATTTGAACAAGAATTGCAACTTCAAAGTTATTGTCACCGTTATATATTCCATGCAATATTTATGGGTCCAATATACACCTGCCTTTTAATAGAACACTGTTGCAGCGTAAGCATTGCAAAGAAGGAAACAAACAATATCTATCACATTGGTAAAAATTCATATGCTGATATTGACCATACAAGAGGACCTAGGTAAGATAAGGTAAAGTTTTACAATGTTCTAAGTTATCTTTCACCTGCTGGAGGGATCTTGTAATCTTGTATTTTACAGTTGATATTTGAAGAGTAAAAGTGTCATTTAGACTCTTGACTTTCATAAACTAGTATTTCTTTGCTTTAAACTAAGTTATTCTTTAAAATCCTTTCTCTACGATTTGAGTCACTTAGTGTGGAATCATTATATAAAAACTATGTAATATTAAATTGTCTTATTTAATATTTTCAGTCTATCTATCTTTAATTTGTCTAATAGTTGCAATTGTAGTTCGTATAAAATCATATGTAGTACTGGAATGTTGTTCTATTAGTTTGTAACTCGGTATATTTGTTAGTTGGTTGGTATGGTGAAATACTACTAAATATAAATATGAATGTTAAAACATATGTATGTATTAAAAAAAAATAGTAGTATTACTACTACGACGAGTACGAATACGAGTAGTAATTGTAAAGCATGTTGAGTGGCCAATTTTGTTTTTGTAAACAATAAGAGACTTGGCTGAATTGGCATGTACAATCAAATTCAACGTCAATAACTAAACTAGATAGCTAAACATTCATATGGACACATATAATATGAACATCTCATACATACTAACATTCAAATATTTAGTGTACCAACAACATACATAACTGGTTACAAAAATAGCACCATTGATTTAACATTGTCGTTGTTGTCGTGTAACAACGTTAATATGTAACAATGTAATATTTATATACATTAACATATATGTATAATTTAACAGAATGTATATATAGTAAATATTATATGCATAAGTCCTCATATATACATACATTATTTCTGTTACATATTTACACAATTGTTAGGTTGCCAGATTGATACAATTTCCATTGCAATATTGTACTGGCTTATATGTGACTTTTATTATTAATATGAAACATAAACTTGACAAAATTAGTTTATTTATAGAAAAACTAAGATTTACTTACAACAGATGTACCCTTTCAGATAAATTCATTCCAGAATCTTTCTGATGTCCCTTTAGATTGCGCATACTGTTGAAATGAATATAAAAAAATTGTTACTATTTGCCATCCGATGACGTCATAAATATATTCAGTAGCTAATGCACACATTTAACTTTCTTCGTTATTGGAAATGAGGAGTCGGTTCAATACAGTTAGCTCATATTGAAGACATTTTCGTGTTAAACTTTGCCTTAACAACTTATATGTAAGAAATCTGTCGTTCTCATTAAGTTACTGTGCAATGAAGTGCAAAAATTGGACATAGAACTTATATGAATGTATATCATTGCTGACAGTTATCACAGAAATGGTTCGGTAAAAGAATTTATCCTAAGTTAAAAATAATATAGAAACACTATAAAATAAAATCTTATTATTTTAAGAAACCAGATATCTCGTATAATAAAAGATCACATGTGAACTTAGGCAAAGGTTTAAGATTTCTGCAAATTTGTTTTATGCAAATTCTGTACAAGATATGGGCCAAATGTGAATGTGTAATAGAGTGTTTGATCCACAAAATAACACTTAGCACTAATAATGAACATTTTTGCTCCCATAAAGTGTCACCATAAATCTGGCAACATTTATATGTGCATACATACAATAACCGTTGTTGCAATTTCGAAGCTTGTCTAGGTAAAAAAAACCTATATAGCTTGCTTGCAACCATGAGCATGAAACGAAATGAAATAAAAAAAAAATACAAACAAAATTTCTACAACTATGTATGTATGGGTGTTTGTGTGTAAACGTATTTGTATGTTTCTTTGTAAGTACTGACGTATTATTTACTTATGTGCATACATAGTATACACGAAACTTAAGAAGTTATGTTGTGACACCCACGTATAATAGTGCTCGCGGCAGTATAAGCTGGTGACAGTAATTATTTAAAAGCTATAAACATTCATAGGTTGATCAATATGAATACTATAAACATACGTTCATACAAACATGCATATATTATAAAAAGAAAATATTATCACAGACACAATTTATTATGATTATTTGTATACATACATATGTATATGTACAAATGTATAAAAATATTCATATGAATATTAAACCGCTATTAAATTAACAGATTATCGGATTAATACAAAACATTTCATAGTTTTCTTGATTTTTTTAAAATCAAAATCTATTGTTCTTTTATTCATTGAGATTATGTTTCTTATTAGATAAATTTTAATTTTATAAGCTTTTAAAATATTATTACGATTAAAACTTGATTTTCCATTTTATGTTTTAGCATTCTAATGTACATATGAGTACAAATATCCTATGTATAATAAATTTTCATAGAACACTTTATGTGAGTACAGATGAGATTTACATGTACTCTGAGGTGTTTTTCTTTTTTGTTTTCTTACAAACGCATTGTTGTTGTAGTTGTTATTTTATTTACAAAATTTATATTTATTTGCTGTATGACGTGCAATCAGACTATATATGTATATGCATACATATAAACATATACATACATATTCATATATTTATGTTTATATTGAAACGAAGAAAAGTATTGCATGCAAAGTTTAAGCAAATGCTAATACCGATTGTCCTCATCAGGAGTTGCACATACGACAATAAATGCAACTATTATATACACACATAAAGTTTAAAGTATGTGTTGTTCTTACGAACGTATGTTTACCCAATGAATACATATGTTTATGTATTTATATGTATACACTCATATACATATTTAATAATATTTCGGTGTTACCATTTAATGTTAATATTATTAAATTACCTCAGGGAATACACAAAGATATTCTATAAAAGTGCAATTTTTTCACATGCATTGTTTTGTAAACGAATCACAAGTTTTTAAAATAATAAAGAAAATTTTAATGATATGCATTCTAATAGTTATTAACCCTTTCTTAATAATGACCGGAGGGTAATATAAAAAGGACCTCAAAAAGTAATTGTACAAAATTGTTAGTAAAGGGTCAGTTAGTTTTTTTTTTTTTTAATTAGAACCGAATCGAAATTAAAGGTTCCTTTTGGCCACCAGTTGTTTATTAGAGAGCAAGACTAGGGAATATAAAATGAAAAATATGAACATTTTGCCGAATCCTGCTGAAATCATAAAAATATAATATTTAATTAAAAACAAGAAAGGAATATTTTCTAAATATATTTGAAATTATAACTTTATTCCGTTTCCAACTGTTATGGAACCAGTCCAACAGTTCCAGTCTTGTGTTAGTTAGCCTCCTCTAATGACAAGTCACACAAAGTTCTGGAATCAAAACCGGTTAATATGCCCAAAGAACGGCAAGCAGTTTTGATGAGGGTATTTACTAAAAGACTTCGGAACTAATCTGACTAACACTGAATATCAATTATTCCAAATTAGTTCAGAAGCCCCTAATTGAAATTATTTAAGAGTCTTCAATATGAACACATGAGGGAATATATTTCAAAATTGCCGGTGTTGAATCGAAAAAATATTTTCAATAAACAATCAAACCTTTGTCAATTCAGCATTGTTGTTTTTCTTTCAGTATATATTTTCGATCCTGCTCTGAAAGTGATGAAGTAGATACATAAGCTTTGGTGTTTATTGTGTCATATTTTCCAATCTTATTTTTTTATGGAACAACAACTCCAATTAGTGATCTTCTAACACTTTTGGTTTTCAAAGTATTTGATTTGATTAAATTTATGTTCTAAATTTATTAAATTATTTCCCTTAAAAAACATAAGCAACATTTTAAATTGGCAACACTGAACGTGTATCTATCTACATATTTAATTTTTAACAGACCCCTTTTAATGAAAATAATAAAGAAAACAACAGTGACTACAAAACTTCTTTTTACTACACATACTTAAATAAACTGTGGTACTTAAATAAAAATCTTCTTGAAAAAAATGATAAAAACAACAACGATGTGAACAAACAAACTGAAAATCAAACAAACAAAACACAAATCAAAAAAATTTACACAAAAAAGTAAAATAAAAGATAGACAACAACCAAATATTATTTATATAGTGCGCCTGCTTTTAAATTAAGTAAAGAACATATAAAAAACGGACAAGAAAGAAAAGCATAAAAACAAACAATTTGAATAACATACAAGTCTACAAACAAACAAAAAAAGAAGAAATTGAAAAATCATAAACATCGAAGCTTAACTTGGCTTACTCACAATCTCAATCCGTATATCGTCGTTTAACATTATTTACTAGATAACAACACGCGACATAATACCTTTAAATATTTACTATAACCATGCAACTACACACACGCACACAAAAAAGTATACACTTACAAGCAAACCAATACTATTGTAAAATTTATATTTGGACGCTTACACATACAAAAGTAAATGCAGCAAGAAAAAGGAAAATAATAGACAAAAACTTTTTGCAAAGGGAAATCTATCCAACCAATTTATCTTTCATTTCTATGGGATTTCCCATTCTACATATCATTCCCAACTTATACGTTTGTTCGTTGTTTCGCTCTTCAAACACACTCACTCTTTGACTCTGCTCTTTAATGGTATTTTTCACTTAAACTTTATAAAAAAAGAAGAAATTGCAAAAAATATTTCATACCACTCGTCGGTCCTTCCGTCCGTTCGTCCATCTATATGCTACTGCACACCCACGCTTGCACGTTTGTATCCTTGTTATTTTATGTTTAACGTAAATTTTAAAGCGCATGTTCTTATATTTTTTTTGAGAGTACGAGTATGAGAAAGAGTTGTAAAGTGCTGTGGTAGAATGTGTGACATTTTTATAAACACTTTTCGTTTGCAGACATTAAAATAGAGAGCACAGCAAAAGAGAATGACGTATTTGGTTTTTGGTCTTATATTATTTTTAAGGTGTGTGAGTGAGTATTAATAGTGCAGCACGCTTCGATTGTATTACAAACTTTTGCAAAGATGCTTGTTATATACATACACACAAACATATATATGTAAGTATGTGTATAATATTCGTCTTAAGGACATTTTTTTTTGTACACGGCGGTTTGTTGTTAATTTCTTCTAACATAAATTACCATTTTTTTTTTATTTTTATCAATAGTTTGAGGAAGAAGTTATTTCGTTCGTGCTTTGCAAGATTTTCATTGATATCGAAAATATTTGAAATTTAATTGAGTCAACTATGTTGTTTAATATAATTTATATTAAAGATTTTGAATGGAAAATATTTGTTTTCTTATGAAAAACATATGCAACAATTTAATTTCTATATCTTTTTTTTTAATTTCGCAATACATGCGAATAAAACCATATTCTATAAACAAAATATAACGATTTATCGAAGTAAGTATACCGTATCATCTATGTGGTAAGGAGAGAAAGGTCTACTCAGAAGCTATATAATTTCTTAGCTAAATTTTTAAAAGAATATTCGTTATTATATACAATTGTAGGATTATGCAAGTTCGTGTTTTTGAATCATAATTTTATACGATGTTGAAATTTAACATTATTTTTTTTTTCTTTCAAACCTACAAAAGATCAGACTTTAATAACACAGATTCTTTACACTTCAACTATAGATCATTTAGAGTGGAGCATCTGGAGCTAGTGAAGGCAATATTGGGGTATTCTGGACTTCCCATGTATAGTTTTTTCATATTAACGAGAGCACGAAAATAGCATTGATATAGACTATTTGGTTAAAAAATTAAGGAGGTGATCGACATTTTATGATAAAGGCAATTAGGATTAAGCACAATCAATTGAAAATTCTAGTTTTGAGTTCCAACCAATTTGTTAAATTCTTTAAGAATATATTTAATCGTCTTTGAGATTAGGATTTTTTTTACATTTTTCCCCATAAATTACCGCATTCCCAATAAGTAACAAAACCTATATTATTTCTCCCTGATTCACGATTACTATTTTGGTTTTGTAGTTCATAAATGAACTTGTTTAATTAAACAACTTTTGGGCGGTTCATGCTCATTCACTGAGATATTTCAGTTGTATGCATTTCAAATATAGTTGTGTGAATAAGCTCTACTTAGCTCTGTGCTCGCCATTTGCACAGTTCAGTAGTTATTGAATAAAAAAGTAGCTTAGTTTGTTTTCAGTTAACCTACTCAATAAATGAGATTTTGATTTTGAACTAGTTCACTTTAGTGAACTGAGCCCCCACTGAACTCTAATTACTTTAAGTACCAGACATCCTTCTATTGATTTATTCCTGTTGGTCCTTTATTAACCCATTTACATTTGATTTTACAAACTTCCATCTTATCGGATCTAGAAGGTGGAAAAAGAATCTACACAGCAATTTTTAGCTTTCTAACTTTAGTGGGTTGATGAACCAGTCATACTGTCAGCCATTAACGATATTCTTTTATATATATGTGGAAAATATCTGCAACGCTCGTATCATCAGTTAGTTTTAGAGAACCATTTTATAAAAAAATTTGATTAGATGATTAAAGGACCCCTTGAAATTTGATTAGATGATTACAGCACCACTTGAATAAGTTGACAAAATGTCTGAAATGGTTAATCCATATATTTTGTTGTTTCAGTTTAAACTCCTAAATCCCGGAACTAAGCTAATATTTATACATTTTTTAATATTCAATTCAGAAATATAAAATATAGAATAAAATAAAATATTCATGTTACACATGCGCAACCCATCCTTTTCAAAATCCCCACCGTCATCGAACGTCTCTCCATTAATATATTTACTTCACTAAGAAATAATAAAACAATACTATATTTAATATTTATTCATTTAAAATTCGTGGATCACAGATATGAAGGTCGTAAAAAAACAACCAAAATATATAATGTTGTGCAACTTATTTTTTTAACCTTGTGTTCAGTTTTAAAAAAAACTCATTCAAGGCATCTCTAGATGATGAACCATTCATTGAGTATCCAGACTTCAAATCAAATTAGCCTTTTGCGTACATAGTTAGTTACTTATACAATATAGAAATTTTGTATAAGAATATTTTAAAAATTATACATATGTGATATATGTATATGTATGTATATTACGATGAGGGTTAATATTTGTTGTATTCTTTGATTTTGGCGCTTATACTCTCATTTATGTATTGCCGTCTTTTAGGGAGTTTGCGTAGAATTTTGGTCAATGAGAAAATATTTATTTTTGCTTGTTCTGTTTTCATTTTATTTACCGTTATTGGTTGTGGAGAACGCCAATTTTAACCATACTCGGTTATGAGTATTTATAACCCACACCAATTGTTAACGTATTGTGTTTTAAAAACGATATATAGATAAAAAGGATATTTGTTTTGTATAGGCGAGTTAAGAAACTAACACTACAGGGTATTTTTTAAGGTGTTGTGAATTTTGTAATTTCTGCATTGTTATTTTTTATTTATTAATTGTTTTTAATTCTTTGCATTCTTTTCAAGAATGAAAGTTGCCTTTCTGATCCTTGTCCAGAGTCTGTTTTTCTGACTTCTAGGTTTTTTCTTCGTTGGTCGTTAAACTTGGCGTCGATCCTTGTTTACTTATTCGTCAGACTTGAGTCCAATTAAGGAATTATTCGTCTTGGGTTGAGAGGCTTTTAAGGTGTTATGACTTTCAAATGTTCCACAATAGGCACGTAAAGGACAAGTCAATTAACTTTCAACTAGCCTTGGATCTAGATCGGAGAGGAGCTATACGGTTCTCAATGTTGCTGTCAACCACTTTAACTTTACATATGGTAGAAAAATGAGGGGAATTTGGGAAGGAAGAAAGAAGATTAAAGGAGCGAAGTATTTAAAGTCCCATTCAATTTGAGATCTCACATGAGCTAAATGAGCTACTTTAGAAGTGAAAACGTATAAATCGATTCATTTCCATTTAGTCTATAATAAATCAGAAAAAGTAATGTTATCTAATATTTTTGAGCTTATTGTCCGAAATTCCCGGAAAATGCAAGGAAAAGAAAAATATTACATGTGTTACCTCTCACCATTAAATGTCTGCGGAATTTAAACATCAAGAAAAATGTGCTACTATTGGCACGTGATAATCATGATTTGCATGTCTAAATATAACTTTTTCTTTTATTCATATGGTGTCGATTCAAAACAGGTAGTTTTCTAATTCAATATCTAATGTGCTCACATAGAAAACAATATCGCCTTCAATTAGAAACCTATTCCATTTTGATTTTTTATCGCAGAGGTCAGATTTTTTTGCTTGTTAGTTTAAAATTATTATTTTCAAATTGTGCTTAACGCATCTACAACACTATTGACACTGTACGGAATTATTTAACACACAAACGTGAACACCCTTTAAAAATTAACGTTGTTGTTTATTCTCCACATTTTTTTTTAATTCTCAATCTCAATCCTGTTAGTTTTTGTTTTTTTCTTTTTTGACATCGTAGTTAAATCGTATATTTGCTGTTGTTGTTATGATAAATATTGTTGCGATTGTTGTTGTTGTCATCATCAACAAATGTATTGAGATGTTCGTGCAGGATACTTTACAGAGAGCGCCATTAGTTTGTGTGTAACGTTTGCCGGTGACAGGCGAATTATTTTATAGTATTTTTTCTTCTTCTCAAATGTATGTCTGTGAGTGTGTGTGTGAAGTTCTTGAACAAATTTGTAAATTGAAAGAAAAATAAAAAGTAAGAAGAAGCAAATTGAAACTAAAATATTATAGAGAAAGCTTTAAGAAAAACGGAGTGTTTGTGTGTCTGAGAATCAAAACCGGAAAAGTAAAAATAAATTATTAAATAAAAATAGAATTTTCTTTTTAATTAAATACAAAAAAAAAAAAAATATTAATAATACTGCCGTAAACAATGTATTAAATAAATTAATAATTAAAATAAATATATTTTAAAATTTTGGACAAATATTGTCTCATATTCCTCTTTTCGTTTCTACATACATATATACTAATGTGAATGTGTGAAAGTGTGGACTTTGTTAATTTTTTTTCTTCTACGTACAAATTTGACTGCCAAGTAAGAAAATCGATAATTCAGTACTGTATCTTACGGCAAAGGTGATCTGAGGCTGCATACAGAGGACGGGGACAACGACAACAACAGAAATATTATTATTTTTTTATAATATACATATATAAATAGCAAGAAGAAGATTTAATATACTTGTATGTGTAAATGTTTTTTTTTTTTTAAACTACGATTGCTACGTTAAAACCGATGTAATAGTATCTCGTTTTTGATTTTCGTAAGCCGCCCCGGTTTTTAATAGCTGCTTGCTGGTAATTTTAAATATTTTCTTTTTTTGGAACTCTAACTGTGCGTGTGTATTTGTATCGTTGTTTGATTATATGTATGCGTATGTGTGTTAGTATTTGTGTTGCAGGCTGCCCGTCTTTTAGCCGTAACGGCTGTGTGCAGCCTTGTGCCGTTCCTTACTGCCTCCTGTAGAATATTTTGTTAGTTTTAATTCCTCTTTCACTGGTTTGTCGTTGTATTTTTACTTCTCCTACTAATGTGAAACATAGTAGTAGTGATAATAATCATCACTGTGATGTTGTTGAAAAAAAAAAATGTGAAAAACAGAATAAATAGAAATAAAAATGTTGAAAGTATGAGTGAATTGTTGTCGTCGTTGTCGTAGTCGTTGTATCTATTACTATTTCGGTTCGGTTATTGCATCGCTACTACTTATTACTCCGGTTGGCAAAAATGTTGTATTTTCCGCAAATTTTCTCGTTTTACAAATCACTCACTCACATCCACATATAAACAAATCTAACAATCAGTGTTGCCAATGTTGTAATGAAAGATTTTATTTGGATTTTTATTTAAAACACAATTTGTTAATTCTTAAAAACCAAAAAACGTGAAAAATATCTAAAGTGCAAAAAAAGTAGCAAAAATGTAAAAAAAACACACATAGAAAAGTTTAAATAGTACCAAATCTAACATTCTTATGAATCACATATAAAGTTTCAATTTGCTCAGAAGGATTAATAATCTGTCACTGTCCAAATCAGTGAAAAGTTTGTTAAAAGTCTAATTTTTGAAAGTAGCATATTCCGAAATGTTGTAGTCTGCAGTAGGCACACTTGCAGAATGGATTGATAGGATTTTTTTATTATAATTTATAATTGCCAAATTTTTTTTATTAATTCATCATATTTTGATTTGGTCAGTTGTTTCGTTACAAGTTTTAAATAAATGTTTCAAATTTGTTGATTTTTTTTCAAGATTTTTAGATTTTCATTAAAGTACGTAAAATCAATTATCATAAAAATACAGCTGTATTTCGGTATTTGGATAAAATTCGGAAAAACTGAAAATTCTTCGATCTCGTAAGATATTTTTTTTAGTAAATATTAATAGAAATCATATAGGTTGATCTGACGACGTCCGTTAGTCTTTCTGTCTGTTGAAAGCACGAGAAATTGCTCCGTAAATTTGTTTGGTATAGAAAATTGAGGGAATCAGTTCATAAAGAAGAAAGTTATGGACCACAAACGCTTAAAAGTGGACCATTTTTGAGCATTTAATTGCATTGCCATAAACATGAAACCTAAGACCATTTAACGATGAAATTTGTTAATTATTTCATTTCTGGAAATATGTTCGATTTTGTTCGAATACGAAATAGCTGGATTCTGGAAAATTTTTTTTATCATTTATTGCATAGGGCCTGTTGGTGGTGGGTATTAAAAATTCTTAGTTGTTGTTAGAAATTGAAATGAAAAAGTTCTTAATAAATACGAATTTCTTAAATAATCGAAAACTTTAAACAAATCCTAACAAATAGTAATGGTTTTTACACTGGCAATACTAATTTCCACTGACACACCGACAGACAATCTAACTAACAAATATTTATGTATTTTTCTATACTTATACAAATGCAATCCATACTCACACCAATACAAACGCGTACATACAAATAAACATTCAAACAAATACGCAAATAGGTATACAGATAGACGGACGGACTGATGGACAGACATATAGAAAAATATCGCAGACAGAAGAAGTGTCTGGCTTTTCTATGATGTATGTGTAATGAATATGAATATAAAAATACATATCTTCAAATTTTTGTGGTGTATAGCAAAAATAAAACAAATATATAAAATAATAAAAAGAAAACGTCTTGTGAAAATTGAAATTTAAGCAAGAACAAAAGTACGCGTTCTTTTTAGCCAATTCAGATTCAAGTGTTATAATTTTTTGAAGAAATCACAGCCAGCCAAAGTGTAGACATCATAATAAAAAACAAAAAAAATCATAAAACTAGACAAAGTGAAAAAATAAAATAAAAAAACGCCAAAGAAGAAGTTTTGTTTTAAATGAATTTTTGACGTGCTTCTTTTTTTCTTCGTAAAAAAATAATGCTAAAGTTTGTTGGGCAGAAATATTATCATCATAACCAACAACGGCAACAACAACTACTACAAGACCAACTACAGCAACAGCAACAACAACCGTTAACTTCGTTGCAGCAATTACACCAACAACAAAAGGAAGAACAAGAGTCCAACTTTAAATCGGCTAAAAATTTTTTTAAGAAAAAGGTTGTGCCACAAAACCAATAAAAAAATAAATTTAACTAAAAAAATTAACAAATATTTAATAAACGTAAATAAAATTTTTTTAATTTAATATTAAATAGTAATAAAAAAAAATAAATAAAAGAATTTCGACAATATCGACTTTGTTACTTATAAATTATTTTGTGTTTGTGTGTGTGTCTGTGTTTTAGGGCGAATCAAATGACTCTGGTACTGAATCTGATGGCGACATCTTAGATGTGGATAATAAACATCATCGTTTTTTAGAGTTGGATATGGAAACTAGTAAGTTATTATTTTTATTATTTTATGCATAACTAAATAAAATTAAATATCAAATATTTTAAAAATAAAAGGAAAATGTGTGCGGAGGTAATATTTGAATATGTGATAAATTAAATTCGCTTACAATGTTTTCAATCAATTTAAGAATTAATTAAAAATCATAAAAAATATATATTTGTATGTGTATGTGCATTTATGTATGTAATAATTCATGTCTGAGTTTTATTGGCCTAAAGCGAAATTGTCATCAATCAAAATGATGTTGAGTATATTTCTGGACATTTTACGAATTAAGTTTTTTTTAGTAAATGTCAGAAATTTAATTATATTCATTCACCCCCTTATGATTATAATTAAACATATTTCAATTTAAAAGTAATAATGTGTAAAGTATCATGGATTTATGACTAGACAAACAAAAAAATTAATAAAAAAAAAAAATACATAATAAAGTTATTTCTACGTTAAGAATCTTAAGGATGTAATTTTGTATTTTGATAGCAAAAGTACTAATTAAATTTAAAATAAATTGCCTTTCAAAAGACAATTTGCAAGATTAATGGAAGAAATAATAGTTTCATAGACGAGCAATTTTTTGAAGTTTAACTTGATCGAACATAAATTTTGGTATTTATACGTGTTTTGTGTTTTTTTCTTTCGATTTTTTTACTACTTTTTACACATCACTATAAGTGGAAATAGTTTATTGGGTTTGTGGTAACGTTTGTAATGCTAATATGAAACCCTTGGACACCCACCTTGAAGTATACCATTTGTACCATAACTGAACTAGAACTGAACTAGAACTGAAC
>JACGTJ010003587.1:0-13846 GCA_014858695.1 Chrysomya rufifacies | reverse complement strand
AGTTCAGTTCTGTTCTAGTTCAGTTCAGTTCTAGTTCAGTTCTGTTCTAGTTTAGTTCTAGTTCTATTTCAGTTTTATTAAAAATGTAACATCCCTGTCATTAACTCCTTAGTAATGCTGCGATATTTGGTTTCAATTTCAAACAAAACAAGTGGGTAACTTTAATGCGACTCTATGCTCTCCTTATTTCTGTTGAATATCACAACTTTTTTCACGAATCTAACTTATGTTAATTTAATTAAAATATTTTTCAATTGTGGAGAATTTATTTATTATTATTTTTCTTTTTTTCATTCTTTTTCTTCCCTCTAAAATTTTTTGTATTAATCATGTTTTATTTCAATTGTTATGCTTATGTCAAGGTTTTTTTCTGTTCAATTAACTTTGTTTTCGCTTATATTTTCTCCTCCAACAAAACAACAACATCATTTATCATATGAATAAATTATACAAACACAAAAAAAAGAATAAATGTCAATTTTTAAGTTTATGCGAAAGAGAAAAGATATGATGATGAAACCTAAGAAATGTAGCAGAGTTACTAATTGAAGATAAAGGAAACAGAAAATTAAAACAAAAACAACATGATGATATAAAGATAATGTTAATTATTAATGTTAATTGAAAGTAAAACATGTTTTGTGTATAGAAAATTAACCGAATAACAACAAAAATTGTTTGAAACAAAATTGATAAAGGAAAATAACAACAAACTGCAGAGAAATTAACCTTGACCTGGGGGGTGTCATACAAACATATCTAAATATAACGGATTTTCTTTTAAGAAAAAAATGTAAACAAGAAGTAATATTTATTTAGGAGAAAAAGAGCAAGAGTGTGATTTTAAATTGGGTGGTAAATAAAAAGAAAATAACGGTAACTTTTCTAAAAAGGTAAACAAACAATAGTTAATTTTAATGAAAACAAGGAAGAAGTGTATGGGAATTTATAAAAAAAGAGAAGCAAAAGATAACAAATTAATGTGCTTTATCAGTTAACAAAAAAAAATAATAAATAAACAAGAAGTATTTGTTGTTTTGAAAAAGAGCTGAGAGTGAGAGAATAGAAGGGGAGTTAATAAAAAGTTATTGCTTAAAAAAAGGTAAACAACTATCAAATTTAATTAAAGCAGACAATGAGATTCAGAGAAATGTTAAATTTGATTTGAATTTGCTATAATTTGTGATTATTTATATTTACTTACAATTCTGTGTCCTTGAGAAATACCGTATGTATATCACTGATGATTTTTTCACATAAAACAAATTGTTCATTATCTGAATCTAAATCAGAATCCATTTTGCTTTCTTTTTATTATATTTTATTTTGTTAAATATATATTTTTGTTTAATATATAATATAGATTTTTTTATTATTTTTGTTGCTTTTCAATTTAATTTATGGTTTTGTTTTCTTTAATTTTTTTTTGGTGTGTTTGTATATGTTTAATATATATTTTGCTAAATTAACATAAATTTTATTTAGCACACTTTTTTCTCCAAATTTAAAAGAAAAAAATAACAAGTAAAAAAAAATTCCGCCACCGCAATTAATATTTTTAAAAATTTCGTTTTAATTTTTTTAAATACTCAGCAGATTTTTGTTTTTAAAAAATTATATTATATACTTTTTTTAATTTATTTTTAAATGGCTAGACATTAAAAAACGCAATTTTTTTTTAAACACTTTTTTCAAAACACAATTTTTCAAAACGAAGAATTAATTTTAAATAAATTGAATTTATAATAGATTTTTTAACTACCAAAAAATAAAAATAAAAAAAAAAATTAAATAAATTTATTTTGTTGTTTCTCGTTAATACCGCAAATGCTGCTGCTGCTACAAAACGTTTTGAGATGACAGAATATAATAAATTCAATAAATTAAAAAAACACACACAAAAAAATTTAATTCAACAAATAAGAAAACACACACAAATTTTAAGCACAAACAAAAGGCGCACAATAAAAATAAAATCAAACAACAACAATTACACTCAATTTTTTTTAATTCTCTTAATATTCCCCAAGAAATACAAACAAATCAGCGTTGCCATTGAAAAAGATAACATTTCTTAAGTCTAGGAACTTCTAGCCTGCATCTGATAAACATGTTGTAAGCAAAATTTTGAAGTTATTTTAAAAGGAAATTTGACATTTGAACTAAAATTTTTTGTTTAGTTTATTTCGATTTTTTTTCTGTTTTTAAATTGTAAAATTATGTAATTACAATACTTTTTTTAACACTATTTCTCTTATCTTAAAATCACTTCTTTTTGAACATTCTCCCTACACAAAAATCTGGCAACACTGCACGAAATAGTAAGAAAAAAACACAAAAAACAAAACATAAGGTTAGTAAAATTTCAGCTAAATTTTACGATTTCATTTCTATTTAAAATACACTTAATTTTTTTCATATAACTTTACTTTAATTGTAAAATTTTTATATTTCTTTAATATTTTATTAACTTTTTTTCGTATTACAACAAATAATTAAACCGTAACCAGAGCGCAAAAGAAAAATACCAACTTGTCGCAACAAGAACTTGTAAAGAAATAAATATGAGAGTTGAGTGAGAGCATAGCAAGAAAAAACAAAAAATAATATTATTAGTATTACCAGACTACGCACGGGGAGAGTGAAATTAGAACTGAAAGAGGAGTATAGCCCTATAATAACTGAATTAGAAGTGAATTATATAATTATAATAACTGAATTAGATATATAACTAATATCAATACGAACTGAATTATCAGTGATCTAAAACTAAATTAGATCTGAATAGAACTAGAACTACAACAGAAATAATCTAGAAATGAATTAGAAAAGAAGTAAAACTAAACTAGAGTTCGATTGTAGTTAAAACTGAAGAAAAACTAAATATATCTAAATTGAAGAGAAATATAATTGAGCTAGAACTGAAATAGAACTTCATTAGAATGAACAAAATTATAACAGAACTAAAACTAATTTGAAAATAAAAATAGAACCAAGTTGTAATTGAAATAGAACTGAACTAAGGCTGAATTATACTGAAACTTAATGAGAAGCCAACTCAAACTAAAGTTGCCTTCAACTTAAGTAAAACTAGATAATTGATATAATTTTTTTAATTTTTGCATTTATATCATTATTAACAATATTTAAATTATTGCCATATTCAATTTCTTTTTTAAGTTCTCTTTACATTATGCTAACTAAACACATCTTTGACATTACTGGTGTCAACTCTCTTGTACTAAACCACACAGCTGATTGTTATCAAATAGAAAAATCGACAAAAACAAACGAGAATTTCGTGGAGAAAAAGCAAATAAAATAAAAGTTTTTAGTTTAAATTACTAAAAAATCCTTTAGTAATAAAAAAAATGGCCACCAAAGTAGTAGCCACAGCTACTGTAAGAGCTTTAAAGGGTAGAAAATTAATACCCACAAGAGCAGCATTAACATTGGTAAGTATTTAGAATGAAAATAAAGCATCATTCGTGTGACTGTTGTCTTAAAACAAGGATGTCATAACAAGTACTTTTCTTTTGTGATGAAATAAAGTTAAAATAAATTGTTTATTTTCGTTTTTCTTTCAAAGACTCCAGCAGCTGTGCAACGCATTAGGGAATTACTAAAAGATAAACCAGAATATGTAAGTTATTTATAAACAAATTGTGAAGTTATGTTTTTTTAAAAAAATTTTTGTATTTAGACTGGTTTAAAGGTGGGAGTACGTCAACGTGGTTGTAATGGTTTATCTTATACTTTGAATTATGCCGCCGAAAAAGGTTGTTTATTATTTAGTTTATAAATTTCATAAGTATTATTAATTATTTATAATTTTTTCCATTTCTTTCAGCAGATAAACTAGATGAGGAAGTTGTTCAAGATGGTGTTAAAGTTTATATAGACAAAAAGGCTCAATTGTCATTACTGGGTAAGTGTTTCATTGTATATTTATTATATAAATTAATGAAATTCAAAGAAATTTTGTTTATTTGCGTGTTAAGACTATGTAAACAATGAACATTATTTTTGGCAAATTGTCAAATTAAAAAGTGTTAAGCTGATTAGGCATATTTCATTTTAAACAATGTTGTTTTTCTTATAAATTGAAAATCCTCTAACTTATCAGCTAACTTATTATACTCTTATTTATAGGTACCGAAATGGATTTTGTGGAATCTAAACTTTCTAGTGAGTTTGTGTTTAATAATCCCAATATTAAAGGCACATGCGGCTGTGGTGAATCATTTAGTATGTAAAGGATATACCCTACTCGAAACTATATATAACACAAAAAAATTATTGTTAGTTACATAGAAAATGCAAAAACTCTAAGGAAAGTATGAAAATAAGAAGACTTATTTTAATGAAAAGAAATTGTTGAGTAAACGTTTTAGATTTTTATTTTAATAAAAAATAAAACCAAAAAAAATTTGAAAAAAAAAAGAAATTAGCAAAACTCAAATCTTAAAAAAAAGAAAACAAATTAAATATAGTTGTTGTTGCCTTTTAAATTTAGCTTAATTTAATTTTGTTTGATTATCATCCTTTAACAATTTTAGTTAGCATAATTTTTAAAAAATAAAACTTATATTTTTGTTTAAGCTTAAGTAATAAATAAATAAATAAAGGAAACAAAAAATATAAAAAGCTGGTTTACCCAAAAATTATACAAAATATAAAATAACAAAACTTTAATTTCTTAAGTTTTTTTAATTGTTTAATTTTTTCTTTTTATTTCATTTTACTGGCATCTTGAAAGATTTGTTAACACTTTAAACACAATTTTCATTAAATAACAAATGCTTAAGTTTTATAGTTATACATCCATACTATTTTATTTTAAATTACTTGCTTAAAATTCCTTCATTTTCCATTACATGCTGTATAACCATTTTCTTCATATTCCTCGCGCGTTAACAAAACCTCCTTAAATCCTTCACTACTAGCCATTTCTTTGCCACCATACCAACCATAACCTATTGGATCTTCGGGAAATATTAAAGATACTTCTAAATCATCTGGAGCCAAAGCTCTTATTTCCTTTTTTAATCTGGGTATAAAGCCAGGAAATAGCGAAGAACCGCCAATAACCAAAATATTGCGTAAAAGTTCATGATGTGTATAATGTGGACAATCTTTGAGGGCATCTATAACAGCTTCAGGTATACCCACTTGTTGTATGCCCACATCGGAAGGATTAAAAAGTAATTCGGGTACAGTAAAACGTTCATTACACAAACGTACCGACTGTTGATCTGAATCATCAGCTATGGGATTTTGTGAAGCATCTTTTTTTCTTATATAACCTCTTTTTACGGTGGTAAAATCGGGTAGAACATAATCCACTACAATTTCCGAACGTTTTTTATTGTCGGTATGCACCTTCATATCTTCCATAAAATCTTGTGCTACATAACATATATCTTCCTTAATTTGATTGACCACATACGATTCATCCATAACATTTAAATGGCGATAGGATATTAATTCTTTCAAGTGATTAGTTAACACCTTACCACCCACTTCTATGCGTCTAATACCTTTTGATATTCTCTTGCCGCGTATAAAAGGTACAACATGGGTAAAACTGTAACCAACATCTACGACTATACAATTTAAATTTTGCATAGTAGTTTCTTCACTTTCAGCACAATAATTATAGGCTGCCAATTCGGCAGTAGTACTTTTATGTATGCCTGAACAATGATATTCCTCGAATAAAATTTCTATCATGGCTTCTTGTATGCTGGCAAAATTAAGTTGCGGTTCAGTTACCAAAATATTACGATCCTCCAAGGTAATACCACAGCCCTCGGGACTAAAGAAATGATCCCATACTGTCTTCTGAATATCCCAATTGAGTAAATAACCCTTTTGAAAGCATAAAATATAAAATAAACCCGACGCATCCCGGCATTCATCAATTTGATTGCCTATAAAAGCGCGCCGCCGTTCTGCTTTGGCTTTCATTATACAATTTAAATTGATTTGAGGATCATCGTGAGAGGATAAACCCAATTTGGCAGTATAGGCACCATTGTCCAAGACCACAGTAGCAGAGTTGTCATCCATTTTTTAAGGATTTTAATTAAAAATTTACAAAGAATTCTCGTATTAAACAACTTTATTGTTTACATTTGTTGTGCACATTCAACACACCTAATTATCCATTAGTGACATATAAGCTTGTTCTTGTTTTTCCAAACATTCACCTTAAATGGTCAGCTTTAAATAAAACAGCTGTCATTTTGCCATTTTTAGAGACATTTTTGTTTCGAACAAAATTTTATGTAATAGTGTGTTAAAATTTATAGAATTTTGTTTTCAAAAATGTCCGTAATAAGACAAGTTTTGCAAGCATCCAAGCAAACACAACAATGGTTAGTATTTTGTTATAAATTGCTGAGAAAAATTAATTAAGTTATCAACATATTGACTTAAGGTCTCCCATTTTGTGTCGCTGCATGTCTTCAATGCGTGATGCTCCCGTCATTGATGTAAACACTGCTTTGGCTGCCCCCGAGGAATTGGAACAAAAAAACAAATTACAAGGTACCATTACCGTACCTGTTAAGGTTGATATCAGTCCCATTACTGGTGTACCCGAAGAACATGTTAAAGGCAGACGTGTACGTATTTTCATGCCACCCAAAAATGCTATGCAAAGTGGCACCAACAATTTGAACACCTGGCAAATTGATTTCGATAATCGTGAACGTTGGGAAAACCCTTTGATGGGTTGGTGTTCAACGTAAGTTTTTTTGTAAAGAAATTTCAAGTTTGTTTTTAAAATTTTTGAAAATTTTATGTTTAGTGGCGATCCTTTGTCTAATATGCAAGTAAATTTCAATTCCCAAGAAGAGGCCATTACTTTCTGTGAGAGAAATGGCTGGCGTTGGTTCGTTGAGGCTGAGGAAAAGCCCAAAAAGGAGCGTGTTAAGAATTATGGTATTAACTTTGCCTGGAATAAACGTACCCGTGTATCCACTAAGTAATTTCCTTAAAACAAATGGAAACGTGTGTAAAAATTCTTGAGAATAAATAACGATATAAATTTAGTAAAATTAAAAGTGATCTAAAATAAAAATCAAACTGATGATCAGTGTTAAAAACTAAATGAGTATCAGTATAATGAGAAAGCAATTCTTTAAGAAAAATTTACGATTAACAAATTCTTAAATGGGATACAAAGAAATCAATTGCAATTGAAGGTATCATTTTAATTTTCCTTTAACCTTTCTAGTTGTTTTGTATTTTATTAATCTTGGTGATATTAAAAAGCGTGTAGAATTTTTCTTTTTTAAACTAATAGTTTAATTTTTTTCTTTTTATTTCAGTTTACTGCTTCAACAGTATTTCGGAATCCATTTGTCTTTCTTTTTGTAGTAAAATTTACATAATTTTGTTTTCTGTTCTATTAGTTCAGCTATATTCTCTTTTATTTTTACTTTTATGTTTAGAAAAATTATGTTTGTTATACTTCTCATCATTGTTATTATATTTATTATCATAATATTGCTTATAGTTTTTAGATTTACTTGATTCCGGACTTCGACTATGTCTTCTAGAATATGTATAGCCATTACTACGGCTGCGACTTCGGCTACTTCTCTTTGATCTTTCTCTACTTCTTTTATCACGCGAATGACTTCTTTTTCGCCGTCTATCATCTCTATGGCGATCTCGACTACGACTACGTCGTCTTTTATGTTCTCTACTATGACTTCGTTCATGTCTTCTCTTATGTTCATCACGTTCATAATATCTATTGCGTACTCTATAACATCCTTTAATATCTTCGGTGTATTTAACAGTTTGCTCAGCAATTCTTTCGTTGGTTTGATAAGAGTTTCGTTTCTTATAAAAATCCTTATTATATGTATTATTCGTTGCATTGTTATAATCATAATTTCCCTGGGGATTTGAGCATGTATGTGCCTGCAATTTGTTACCCATATATTGTTGCAATGCTTGCATTTGTAGCTCTACTAAACATCGCACTTCTTCAATATGTGTAGGTTTTGTTTTGCGAAATTTACGTTTTTTGCGTTTATCTTCACGTTTCTTTTGTGCCAAAATATCAGCTATAGATAGTTCACCTTTCACGCTATATTTAAGAAATAAAAATATTAAAATTTTTAGGTGTAATATAAAACGAAAACATTTACCCTGGTAATTCTTGGTTGCTGGGTAATTTTTTGGTATTTTGTATGACATAATTATAGATTTCTAATTTCTCTTCTCTAGAGAAATTTCGTTGCAATTCGTTAAAGTTATGGGGAGCTTGGACAGTAGGATTTTGTAATATTTCTTGAAGTTTAGGCGTGTCTAAAAAGGAAGTTATTTAAGGATTAAAGGAAATGTTATTTTAATTTGTCTATTACCTAAAACAATAGAATTTTGGGTAATACAACTATCAGGAAAGGTGTTGGTTGTTGAAAAACAGGTTGCTTTACATGACTCGTTGTGGGGTTTGGCGTCTTTAGTGTGCCTTTGAAAGTTCTAAAGTATATATTATAAATTTATTATTTTCAACAAGTTTTAACTTATTTTTAAACTAAAATTTATAATTCTTCTTTATTTCCTTTTCAATATTTACATATTTAACGATTTTTCCTTGTTCTTTTTACAAAATATTGATTTACCTTTAAAGTTGCCTCTTTTGACCATTTTAATCGTTTTAATATCTTTTTTAATCTTTTATTGCTTTGTGCTATATATGAGATTATTTCACTAGGTGCATTATTTTCCATTTTTATTTGCATTTGCCTAATTAATAAGCTATAATTTAATAATTTTCTATTAAATTACAAAATTTATCAGAAATTTGCTTATTTTCTGCATTTTGTAAACAAAACAACAATAATAAACGAGGGTAATACCGTTAGTTCATCTGACATTTCGTTTAGACAGTGTGATGCCATATGTTAAACAATTTAGTTTACAAGTGGCAGCTCTATTGAAAGTGACTTCATTTAAAAAAGAAATGAAAATTAAAAATTATTAATAAAAGTTGTAAAAAAAATTAACAAAATAGTATTAAGTTATTAAAATTAATGATTTTTTTGTAATTTTGTTAATATAGAAATTAGTTTTATGTGCAAATTATTTATTTGTAATTAAAGCAAGCAATTACCTGGCAATGCTTTTGTTAAATACTATTGTATGGCAGTATTGCCATATACAATAACATGTTAACATTGTGTAGTACATACCCCAAACAGCGAAATAGTAAGCCCTATGCTTATGCAAGTGCCCGTAGAAAATTGCAAGTTTTGTTAGTATTAGGACTTTAGTTCAGTTTAAATTATATTCTAGCTTTGTTTCAGTGAAATATAGTTTGATATTGTAAAGAAAATTCCTGTTAACTAAGCGACTAGGCTGAATTCTAATAGGATAATAGAGTAAGTCCAATTAAGGTCTTAATAAGGTTTTATTCTGCTTTTAAATTTATAATTCCGTTAATTTAATAATTCAATTTACAATCCTGGTATTAACAATTGATTGTTCTTCTTCTTTTTCTCCATACTCATCTCTATTAACAGTGATAACTGTGACTTTGACACTTGTTCTTTTCAAATTTCTTTATCACTTTATTCTTCTTCTTCAAATTCTGCTTATAGTTTTTTCCATTTGTTTTCATAACAAAAAAATAATAATTTGTTTAAGAAAATATAATTATTTTATACAAAATTCTACTATTATTAATATAAAAAAAATAAAATTCTTGTTAAAATATAACAAATGAATAAATAAAAGAAAAGCAAAGCAAAAATAGTCAAAATTTATAGTGAAAGAATTTTTTTGGAGGCCAGTAACAAAAAAAAAGTGATTTTGCAGGAATTCTTTTTGTTGTTGTTGTAATTATGGCAGTGAGACAAGTGAAAAAGGAAGAAGCAGCAAATACGTAAACAGTTTTTATTTGTTTTGTTTGTTTTTTATTGTTAAACAATTTATTATAATATTGTATTTATGTATATATAACAAAAAATATATAATTAATAAAAAAAAGTAGAAAAAAAACATACAATAAATGTTTACAATAATGGAGAATAGAAAACGTCCTCGTTTAGAGTTGATTAATACCAATAACAATAATTCATCAAATGAAATCGTGCAGGGAGTGGCTTCAGCGGTAGCAGCAACAACAACAACAAATAATGCAATGGGTACAGCCACTTTGGCTACAATAGGCGGTCAAAGGTAAAATTATATATAAATTTAATATTTAATCAATTAATTTCTTTTGTTTTTCATAAATTTAGTTTCATTTTAAGTAATTCAACGGCAGCTGGTCTTCCCGCCAATATTTTGCTATCAATATGTGATGATAATTCCGATGAATCGGAAGAATATATAATAGATCATACTGGTATAGTTACCTCGCCCATTAAGCAAGAACATTCTGTTTCTACACAAACTATTAATCAACAAAATCAACATCAAAACTCTTTGCTGCATACTTCGGTGCCACAATATCGTATAATTAATCAGCCTACAAAAAGCTTAAATACTTCTAACTTAAATAACACTTCTCTGGTTACTAGTTCAACGGCGAATAACTCTAGTTCTTTATTAACGAATAGTGTACATTTGCCGGCTGGCTGTGAAATTTATGTTATCAAAGAAGTTTTAGATTCACCTAAACAAATTTTAGCAGCTGATTCTTCCTCTTCATCTTCATCGACCACAACTAAATCATCTATTAATTGTAATAATTCTATTAAATTAGAACCTATGTCTCCCTTGCCCTTAATACGTCATAATACAACAACCACTCTAAACTCTCAAAATTCTTTAAGTCTTAATACAACAAATTGTCTTAGTAATAATACAACAGCAACAGCGATTAATAATAATTCTTCCTCATCATCGTGTGCTACTTCACCAGATGATTCGGCTAAACGTAGCTTGATATTAGAAGCTTATAAAAAACGTGATGATAAACGTAGAGCTACTCATAATGAAGTAGAACGTCGTAGACGTGATAAAATTAATAGTTGGATATTTAAGTTAAAAGAAATGTTACCCTCGGAAATCACACCAAATGGTGGTGTAATGCAAAAAGATTTTAACCAAAATTCTTTGTTAAATTCAACACGTTTATTGGTGCAGCAGGGTGTTCAGAGTTCTACAACAACAACACGCACACCTCCAAGTGATTCAAAATCACAGATTTTAATAAAGGCTTGCGAATATATAAAATCAATGCAGGAAGAAATAAAGAGGTAAGAAAAAATTTAAATTCTATTTGACACAAATTCAACTAATTTTTAGTTTAGTTTCACATCAGTTGTACTTTAGTTCTAGTTCAGATTTTGCTCACTATTTAAATTTCAATTCAGTTCAATACTAGTTCAGTTATAGTACAGTTCTAATTCAGTTCTAGTTCAGTTATAGTTCAGTTCTAGTTCAGTTACAGTTCTGTTCTATTTCGGTTCTAGTTCAGTTCCAGCTTATTTTTAGTTCAGCTCTAATTCAGTTGAACTGAATCAGTTCATATTTAGTTTTATTTCATTTCTAGTTCACCTATAATTATATTCTAGTTCAGTTCTAGTTATAGTTTAGTATTGCAAGATATAACATAATGTTACTTCAATTATATATTCACATTTTACATCAACTTTTTCAGACACATACACATTTATATACATATGTAGCTAATTATTTATGTTTAATACAAATATTAGTGAAGCAACATAATCGAATATGGCACGATCATACACGTATATGTTACCACAGTGTAAACATGTCTCTAACACATATGTATTCACATTCATCTAAATATATTATTGTTTTGTTATAAGAAGTTTCGTAAAACAAACTTTTTTCGAAACCGATTTTGCTGAATTTCAATATCAAACTGCTTAGAAGAATATTAAACAATCTGAGTAAATTTCAATTTGTTTGGTCAAGTTGTTTCTCTATGAGCATGTTTTAAGCAGTCGCTCAGACAGACGGACATCGTTAGATCGACTCAGAATTCGTTGTGGATCAAGATTCTTGGTGTTACAGACGGAATGACGAACTTAATATACCCTCTACCACAAAATTTGATAGTGGATGGTATAACAAATTTATTATTTGTTGCACTCATTTTCATTATGTGCTTCAAATTGAATTCCCTATTGTTTAAAGAACAAGACAAACATATTTATAAACATACTCCCACACATTACCTATGTATATTCACTACCCTCCCCTACCCACTCCATAATATAAATTATTTATAAAATGTTTTATATTTTCGTTTATTGAATTTATAATTTAAATTTTTTTGTTTTATTAATTCCATAGAAAAATTAAATTTTTAATTTAATTTGCAAATATATAATTTTTTTTTTGTTCTCAAATTCAACGTTCAGCGTTGATTCATCAACAAAATTTATGCAAACTTTTTGTTTTTGTTTTGTTAAATGTTGTTTTATAAAACTACTTTCTATATGTTAGTTATATAGAAATAGATATTTTTTGTGTTGGAGAATTAGGGGAAAAGTGGAGGCAGGGAAATGTGGTTTTTGTTTTACCGGCATTTTAAATGTTTTTGTTGTAGTTAAGTGTAAATGTTTTAAACTTTTTTAAAGTTTATATTAAATAAACTTAAATTTTTTTTATATTTTTTTTCTTGTTTTTTTATTATTTATATATATTTGTTTACTTTCTTTGTCTCTTTTTAAATTTTTGTTTAAATGTTTGTAAAAAAAAAAAATGAAAAAGAATTTCAGTTAAACTGCCAAAAACAAATAAAAGTTAAGAAAACTTAAATAAAATTTTAAAGAAATAAACTGGAGAGCAGCAATGTTGTTTTTTTTTTCGTTATTGTGTTAATTGGTGTTTGTGTTGTTGATGTTCTTTTCTTTTAATTATGCAGATCTTTAGGGCAAAGTGTACCGCACATAGGGTACTTCAACATCTTCGCCATCTTCATCGTTACAGCAGATTTCAAAGACCAAAGAACGTTCATGAGGTTCAATACGTCTCTTGGAGACACGACGCACAACTTCAGACATGGGTAAGGGCAAACGTTCGGCACACTTAGCTTTGGACATAAAGAATGAGAACAACATGGATACACCAGCCGACAACATGGTAATCTTAAGTTTTTCTTTTTGTTCAAAATAGTCTAAGAATTCCTGTAAAGTCATTTCACCGGGAACTTCAAAACGATCCCATAATGTCCATTCTTTGCCATAATAAGTGCTCTTAGCAGCTGGTAATGGTTCTGAGAATGCAATAAAAGGCAAAGCCAAATTTGCGAAACCATTTTTAAATTTAGCAAGATCTTTGTGTCTGTAATACAAAAAAAAAATGATAATTTTCATGAAATATTTAAAATAATTGTTGAAAAACACTTACCCCATAATTAGTTTTATAACTTCTAAAACAGCCCAACCAGATACCAGAGAGGTGGTGGTAGCAATAGCTGGCATAATTTTACCAGCAATCAATTTAGACTTATGACGATCAGCAGGTGGAATCTTGTAGTTAGCAGCTCTTAAATTCGAAGCGGCCACAATAAAGTCCATGTGCAAATTATTGTCATCATCCTTTTCAAATTGGAAGGGATTAATACTCAAGCTGGATTTATTCAATGATTGTAATTCATTGAGTATCTTGTTGACACGATCTTGATCGACTTCCGATGAATCGTGATGATTAGCTTCAGCTGCAGCAGCTTCGTTGGTTTCAATTTTAACACCAGAACGTGGTTTAAATTCGGGCACCTTAAAAATTTAAAAAAAAATTATTATTTTTAAATTCATTACAAAGATATTACAGAGGATTTAAGAAAAATAATTAAAAAATAAACCAAAATTGAACTGAACTAGAACTGAATTAGAACTGA
>JACGTJ010003583.1:2511-13128 GCA_014858695.1 Chrysomya rufifacies | reverse complement strand
TAGAATTGAACTAGAACTGAACTAGAATTGAGCTAGAAGTAAACTCGTACTGAACTGGTATTGAACTAAAACTGAAACCATTTTACACTGAAATCATTGTAATATCAACAAGTTCGACTATATGATACCCTGTACCACTTTATGCTAGATAACAAACCATTCGTTTCCAAGGTTTTGTTTTGGTGTCAATCAGAGTTTAACAAAATATCCTACAAATTGAGAATTTTTCTCATATATTTGAGAATTCTATTATTTTATATTTTGGAGGGTCATTTGTACAAAAACAAACAAAATATATGCCGATTATGTTTCCTGGGGTTTCGTTTGTATGGAAGATCACGATTATTTTCAACACTTTTCGTTCTTCTATTAATATAATAATCTGTTCAAAATTTTATCTAAAGGTATATTCGATTTTGGCACATGATTATAGACAATGAAAGAAGATACATATGATGGACAAGTTAGTTGTTCAAAACCTCATTCCAGTGATTAATTTATATTGGCGCTAGGTAAAAAATTTAGCGTTCAAGACGATTTCCCACAAATTTAATTCTAATATCAATGTAATACCAACCATCAACAGGTTTAACGTAACATCAAAAAGAAATGTGCAAAAGCCTTGCAAATATTCTATATATACAAAAACGAATATTAATACCACATTTTAGCTAATAATGTGGTATTAATATTTTTGAAACTTCCTCAGCTGTATATATCTCTATTCATTTACACTTTAATATGTAGTAAAATCGTAATTTTGTAGCAAATTTGTGTAATGTTTTGTAAATATTAGCATCAATCTTCATTTCTCAATTTGCGGAAAAACACCGGGAACATTACATTCAAATAACTTATATTTGTTTAGGACAATTTCAAAAATATTTACAGCATAAAACTTTATTATAAAAATAGAATATCTAATTTATTAACAACTACAAAATGTGCTAATTAGTGAAAATAAGATTAGAAATATAATGTAAAAATTTATTAAAGATGTTTTAGTAAAATAAAAATAACTATTACTAATCGATATGGTAATGTTTGTATAAGAAATAAATTTAAATTTTACCATCGTATTTATAACAAAAAAATTAAATATATATCAGTTTAATAAATTATAAGTTATTGATAAACGTGTATACATATGTATTCTTTGATGTGTTCGATTTTAAAACATGTGTTTAATAACATTCATGAGGGTTACCCTTTTTTTAGATTGACAAAGATAAAAATTATTCCTGGTTAAAAATATCCTATAAGTTTTTTTTTCAATTAGTCAATACTCTAAAATTTTCCCTATAATTAAAATACCACTATAATTATCATATTTGTATTTATTTATTGGTAATAGATATTGTCAATGTATTTCATTGAAATTTATTTTTAAATTGTTAAAATATTAGTTGAGGATAACTAAAATATTATATGCCTAGGTATTTATAATAAATTTAACTAACATAGCCGAACATATACCCTGAAGAGCAGAAGTGATTGCATGTTTTGTATAATTTTTCTAAAATTGTCATAAAATGATAAATAACGAATTACATAGTTTAACCAATGATTAGGTTGGAATGGTATTGTTTCGATAGGGAATATCGTTTCAAATTTGGACCAGGGTACATAAAAGTTAAATTTTGATAAATTTTTAAAACTAGAATTCCATATAGAAAGTAATGGAAGACTGAAACAGTTTCAGGAGATTAATAACCCTAAAATATTTACGGAAGGGCAAAAAGCACAAACTTTTAGAGACTCTGGTGTTAGAATTTTGATACCTCCTTGGTTTGTTCTGATGTGTCTTAGGTTTGTCCAATACTTGTACGATTTTTCATTTGGAAATTTTTGTAATATATTTGGCAGAAGATTTTGCTCTTCGTCCTGTTATTATTCATATCAATACCGATACTAAGGCATATAATAACTTTCTCTATCTCTAGTTATTTGTCCTTATAAACTAAGGCATTATTTGGATATAAAATCAATGAAAAGGTTGTTATATGTGAGGAACATGACACTTTTTTGCGCGATGCTATCCCATTTAAGACTTTCCGTATTCTCTGGTTATTATGGCCAATAAAATTAGTAATTGGAGTAAAATATAAAGTAAGCTTTTGTTTCTTAGATCACGCAAAGTAACTCAAATCTTTTTGTCTATTTGTTAGCATGACGGAAGGTATGGTTTATCCTCAAAGTAATTTATGTACGAGCTATTCAATTTTGAAAAACAATTGGTGTTGCTTGTTTAGATACGATTGTTCCATGTTACGTTAAAAAGAGCCTATTGGCAGTTTTTATAATATAGAGTAACTGAATGACGTTCCAACAAAAAAATTCTTGATTTTAGTTAAAATTCTTAAACTTTGTAAGCAAATCTGCAATGTTCTCCTTTTTGAAAATGTTCAGAAGAGTTAGAAAAACGAAAAAAACACTTCTACATAACAGTTTTTAAGCAATTTGTTTTTAGCAGATATGATTTTTAAAAATCTTCTTCTTTCAGCATTTTGGCATATGCTATAAACGTACATCATACAATAATTGTTAAGATTCACAAAAATAATGTCAAGTCTTACTTCATAATAGCCAACACTAAAATATTTAAGTCAAGAAAAGCTATATTAACTAATCGATTTAATGCCGATTATAATAAAATTGGCATAAACATTAAGGCCTCAAAGAACTCGATCGTACATTAACGTACGCTGTGAAACTGTAGGACTTTAAGCTTCTTACTTTACTTATCATTATCCCTATTAACATCATAATTATTTAGGGGATTTGAATTATTTAACATGCCTTCTAATATTTGAGCTGATTTCTATACAGCATAAGGCAAACATTTACTGGATAAAATCATTCTAATGAACCATAATAGGAAATACCATCAGTAACACATTGAAATCTACACTTTGCATATTTAATATTATTTACATATAACTCAGGTTACATAAATTTTAAATAAAAAATATTGAAATATTAATCAAATCTATAGTTGTATCTTTTACATACATATACGCAATAATAAAAATATACAAAAGAAGCCCTATTTAAATAAATAAACACCTCAATATAATATTTAAATAAAAACCAATCAAATAGTTAGTTGTCGAGTTATTAAAAGCAATTGAAATGAAATTAAATAAAATATTTATAAAAAAATAACAAACTGTTGAGAAAAAATACATACAAATATAATGCTCTAGGTATTTTCTACAATTTAAAAGCAAATAAACAAACAAATAAACATATACCATTAATAATTCAATGACTGAATATCACTTGGTTACACACTACATTCATCCATCCATCCATCTAACCAACTAAACAGTTATTCATCCAACATTTAATTTACCCCTTCATCAGTTTATAGGAAAAATACAACAAACTTAATAACTTATTACAATATACACTTACCGATTTAACCGCATAGAAATCCAATCATTAAAAAGGCTTGGAGTTATAGTATGATTATGAAGAGCCTTTAAATTCATTGCCCTACTAAAACCACGATTAAGTTTGTAAGTGGCAACAGCAGCAGCAATAGCCAGAGTTAGTGGCAGCTAAACAATCACGAATAGGATATTAAAAAATGAAAATAAAAATCTATAGAAAAACAATGTTTTTTTAGGGTGGTAATTGTCAGAATATAAAAAATTGTTAAGGGTTTATGGAATAGGCGAACGCATTTGTTATAAAAAAAAAAAACAAACTGCAATGCAACAATAAAAAAATTACTGCAAAGAAAATATAAACTTTACTTTTATTTCGTTTTAATTTTTATATTATTTCCACTATCAATTAATGCACAAATTTTAAAACAAATAAACACTCGTGAGATTATCAATTTATATTATTTATTATTTTTTATTATTGACATCAAAATTTACATAATTTTATATCACAAAATTTTATTATAAATATACGGCGTACACAAAATACTTTTGAATATTTAATTAATTTATTTACATATATGTATGTGCTTTTGTAAATAAAAACGAGAGTATTAAATACTTTTAGTTTTATTTAATTTTTTCTTCTTTTACTTTAATAACAAAAAAACTTTTCCAACTATCACAAACGCACAAACTCCTGTAGTCGCGGTTACTGATTTGATACCAATTTCACAAATAAGAAGAAAACTAAATGGTTGTGTTGCCAGATAAACATATTTGCTACTTAATGTTAAATTACACTTTTTCTTGAGGAAAGATTTCGTTAAGAACAAACTTACGGAAATGATTATATATGAATAGGAAGCAACGTGTATCGTTGGCTTGGAATAAATGAATAAAATTTGACGTCTGAGTCTTTTTACAAATTTCTTAAAATTAAATGAAAAATTGTATTTGTAATTTTTAAGCTTTTGCCCGAATATAGGCAATATGGGTATCAAACGAAAAATAATTTATTATATGTATATCCAATGACATATAGACCTCAAGAAAATGCTATTTATTAAGAAAAGAAAAATTGTTTAAATTAATTACGCGAAAATACATTAAGTTTTGAAAAAAAATAAAAAAACACTTTTGAATCCCTACAACCTCCGTATTTAATCGGTTATGATGGTAATGTTGATGTCATATAAAAGCTTTATGTGTCCTCTACAAGTTTAGTGGAGAGGGGGAGTACCATTATATATTGGTATATTTTTGAGAAAGTGGATTGAAATAGCGGTCCGTTCATGAAAAAAGTCCCCAATAAAAAATATAGAAAATGGACTGCTCACATCATGGGGTATCATATGGAGCTGATTTATATATATTTCAAACCGCTTTCCACCAATATCTAGAGAGAGAGCAGAGAGTACCTTTTATATGCATTAAAAACGTTAAAAAATCTTGTGTTATATACAAAACTTTAGGAGATTATGATGTTTATCCTAGAGAAAAGTAGCTTTTTTGTCTGGCAACACAGCTAATAAGGAAAAGAAAATCACACACATAAATAATAACAAAAAAAAACTTGTTTCTTCTTCTTGACAAACTTGACTGCGTTTGATTTTTATTTTGTTTTAATCAATTTTTGTTTTTTTATAACTTCTCGTTTTTTGCACAACACTTTTATTTTCGTTCTTTATACTTTGCTTTTGTATTTGTTTACGTTTTTCTTATTTGGACACTTTTGGTATTTAAGATTTCAGTTATGAATTTTTAAATATATGCAAAAATATTTTAACGATTAATTCTAAAACTAACGACAGCTGCAAAGACAATACGAAAATTTTCACAATTGTGTTTTTTTCTCTGTCTTCTACAGAACTGAATTTTTATAAAATTTGCTTTCACACGTTTTGCAAACAATGCAGGGTTGCATAAAAAGGTAGCAAACACCTAAAATTTAAAACTCAAAATATAAATTGTAGTATAAAATCAGGGTACACCAAACGAAATACAGAATATTTTATAAATGTCAGAATAGTAGTAAATATAAAAAAATAATAAAAACTAAAATATTAGGTGAAAATTAAAAATCTTAGTAAATTTTTAAAGTGATTTTAAAGAAAATGTCCAAGATTATTTGAGGATAAAAACAAATCTTTAATTCAGTTGTGGCTTAATAAAAATAAGTAGATGTTCAAAATTGAATTCAAATTGTAAATTCAAACAACATAATGAACGGTTAACTGGAAATAGTTGGTAGTTATATAAAAAATGAAAAATTATTAGATATTTTGGTAATTATTACTTAAGATTTTTAATTTGTTTACATTTCTTGCTACTTTCTTTATAATACAACCTTGGATTTTTGTTAATTTTGTCAGTCAGCTGATTTTTGCTTTCAACAATTTCTTAGTTTTTATTCCTGTTTACCCGTATACAAAATTTTTTTTGGAGTTTTTTTCTTTTAGTAAATGCAATTATTAAAAATTGCATTTAATAATATTCAAATACAACGTATTATGTCCTTCTATGCTGTAGCAAAAGGCCGTAAAGTTGGTATTTATACAACTTGGTAAGTTTTTTATGCATGTATTTTTTAATTTATTAGGTATATAGTTATCTGTCCCTTATTTAACGAAGGAAGGGTTAAATTTGTTAAGAAAATTTACTATACTAAAGTTGAAATATTTCTATATGTATTAAGAGTTCCTGTGAGATCTTACAATATAGCAGAATGGATGTCATTCAAATGTTGAGAAAAACTTCTTGATGTTATGACAATCTTCAAAAAATGTTGGTGGTCTATATAGGGTTTGTCATTTCATTTGAAGCAGTTCCAACATATCAAATGTATACAAATTTTCGGTCCAATTATAGTGCCAAAACAATACTGATTTCAATATCATATATTAATGCTACTGTATTGTGTTAATGTTTTATACGTTCCCTTTCTCTCAAATAATCTTGCATATAAGCTCCGTTCCTACTGGTCTATTTGCGTCCAAGATATAGTGAAAAATTAAACGTGGCATTATTTTTGATAGCTTTGTTAAACCGTGGGTTTAAAACGGAAAAGCAAATATATCGTAGAATATAAAAATAGAAGAAGAACATTCAATCTGCTACCATCAATAATAAACTATCAATCAAAATTAAACCTCAACATAACACACATAGACATATTGTAACCAAAGTGAATGATTGTTTTATCGGGCACAGCTTAAACGTTTGAAACTGTATTGGACACTACTTAATATTTTCTATAATGGTTGGGAACGAATGTTTAGTGTAAAAAAAGGGCAAATAATAGTAACCTTATATTAATCCAAATTTTAAGTTTGGAACTTTTTAGATATATGTTTGGCCCTTTTTAGATATAAATATTTTCATGGTGTTTATACTTTATGATGCGCTAAATTACAATTTTAAAGTGCTTTGAAAACCAAGTTCGAAAAGAGGGGTAAGATAAGACGACAAAACGTACCTATGTTTTGGTTTGTTCTTTAACAAATCATATTTCCCGAGACTCAGGCGGAAAATATAAGTTTGGTACTTTTTAGATATTCTCATAAATTTTTGAAATGCTTTGGAAAATAAGTGCGAAAAGAGGGATAAGGAAAGTACCAATGTCAAAAAAGAACCATACACGCCAAAACGTACCCAAAATGTAAAAGTTTAAAGGAGCCTAAAAGTACTAAAAACGTATAAAAATACCATAAAAGCTTCAACAATTAGGGAATGACCTTACATACCTCTACCAAGTTCTGTTAACCCATGAATTAGTAGATGATTTTTGTTGCAGGAAAACAAAACTGATTATTATTATTTATAATTTCACAGGGCAGAATGTGAAGAAAAAGTAAAAAACTATAAAGGAGCCAGATATAAAAAATTTCCAACGCGTGAGGAAGCGGAAGAATTTATAAGCGCTTATTATATTGAAGGCAAAAATATACTCTATAAACCTGATGGAGCAGCAATACCTCCAAAATCTAAGAAAAAACAAGAAGAAGATGATGGTTTTTGGCCACCGTGTGATGGTGACGATGTTTACTTAACAGATAATGATTTGGTACGTTGGTATGACAAAAGCAGCAAAAATTAATGTAAAATGTATATTATTTTGTAGTTAAATGCTTTAGCAGACGTAGAAGGTTTACCGGCCAATCGCAAAAGACCAGCAGAAACCCAAGCAATTGGCAGTTCTTCAAGTAAAATACCTCGACATGAATCGAAAATATGGGAACCAGTCGGTGTAAAACAAATTGGTAATATGGAATTTTTACTCGATTCTGAAGGTTATGTTATAGTATATACCGATGGTTCTTGTTTTAATAATGGCCAAAAGAATGCTTGTGCCGGTTATGGTGTTTACTTTGGTGATGATCATGTGCTGTAAGATATTTTGATAACGAGTTATGAGTTAGTTTTATAATAATTTTGTTATAAACTTCTAGTAATGTAGGTAAGCCGGTAAATGGTCGTGTGACAAATAATGTGGGTGAAATTCAAGCTGCAATTTATGCCGTTAAAACTGCCAAACGTTTAGGTATTACCAAACTTTGCTTAAGCACAGATTCTCAATTTCTTATCAATTCGGTAACATTATGGATGAAAAAATGGAAAGCAAAAGATTGGCGTTTAAAAAATGGTGAACCGGTTAAGAATTTAATTGAATTTATAGAATTGGATTCATTATTGGAAGACAATGATATTAAAATAAAATGGGTAAGTGATTATTATTTATAATTTATATTAAATTATATGATTTGTGTGTGTTTTTTATTTAAAGAATTATGTAAAGGCTCATAAAGGCATAAAAGGTAATGAAATGGCAGATAAATTAGCACGAGAAGGTTCGGAAATCTATAGAAGAATGCATTTGAGGTAGGCAATAAAGGCCGATTTTATTTAAGTATTCACTATTTAATTACTATTATTACTAATTCACAATCTACAAATAAATGGTAAAAGATACAACAAAAAATTAAGTATAAATCGAAAAGTTATTATAAATTAACGTTTTTATTTTATTGTATATTCAGTTAATATTATATTCAATTTTTCCCAAAATGATAACCGGAAGTTAAATTTTAACTTTCAGTTAGTTGGAACGAAGAAAGGACTTGTAGTGATAGTGACAGACATCTAACGACAAATTATTCTAAAGGCAGTTTATAGAACTCTCGCTTGTAATATAATTGAATTCTTAGACTTTAGTCCATCTCCTTAGCACATAGTAAATTTTAAACATTATATGGAAACGGTAAGCCCTAGGTCAGGATGGCATCTCTTGTACCAGCAGGTCCTGATTATGAAACTAAGTAAAACTGCATTATGGAATCTTATTGATACTATCCCTGAAAGAACATTTTCCTTTAGCCTCTCATCAACATAGAAGTTCTGACTTTGATAACCTAAATAACTAAGATCGCAAACGATCATTGTCAAGTGATAATAGTTTTTCCATTTAGCAGGCCTTTGTACGATTAAGGAAACTACTGAGATTAATAGTACTAGATTTGAATAGAGTAGGTCATTGTGGCATCATTGACAATCTCGATTTCAACAGTAAAAAGTAAAAACAATAGAGCTGTATGCAGTTTTTACCAATGAATCAAAGATATATATATCTTGAATTGTGTATACGATATTAGACCACTTCTATGCTTTTTCAGAAAGCTCGGAAAACAAATACTTAACAAATTAGGCCACCGCTATGCTTTTTCTTTAGAAAGCTCAGAGAACAAATACTTAACAGACGCTGACTGAAATGGTTTATATGCCAATACCTAGACCCTTTCATCGTTTTGCCTTCCTATATTGGTCTCTAAATGGTGATGTTGCTTTTAACGACATCAACTTTTCCTAACCTAGGTACATTTTTTAACGTTCCCACCACAATTGGATCTCCGATTCGGAACGATTCGAATTGGATTCGGACAAAGTTTGTTTACTTAGTAACCACTGTAACAACCACATGTTTTTTCCCCAGAAAAAAAATTCCTAGTGGAGCTGTTACAACAACATTTTCTCAGCGAAAACGATTGAATGGATATTCAATAGTGATTTTTTAAAATGAAAAATATATGTTATGTTGGAATTGGCTTAAAATTTAATTTTCAATTTAATTGCGGTGAGGAATTCAAATAGAGGCTTAAGAATATATTTCTCTTGTCATAAATCGAATTTATGTTTTAAATTTACTAGGCTTTTTCAATTTTCAAATATAACTAAGCGATTTTAGTTTTCTGTCTATACCAATTCATTGACAACATTGTTAACAGCTGTCACTACATATGTTTGGAACATATTTAATTGGGACAAAAAAACCTTTGTTTACAAATTTTCACTCTTGTTTATATTTGGAAAAAATGCAATAAAATATCGAAAATCTTTAGAAACAAAAAATAAATACAATGAAGTGTTATTTAATAAGTTTTTGTTTTCTTTTATTATTTGTGTGTACACAACAACAAAAAGAAAACGATATATTGCAGACACCCATAGTAGATGTAGAATTAACCGAAGCCGGTTTCCATCGGTAAGTACCGGGGTGATTATTGTGCTGAGAATATTTTATTTACACAAGATTTTTCCATTTCAGTAATCTTATTTATACTGTGCAATTTGATTACCCTTTGGCGGGAAAAGAATGCGAATATGTTTTACGGCAACATTTGCCTGCTTCAGTTTATGTGAGTGTGGATCAATTAGATGACTTGCGACGATTGAAAAAGGTAGGTGAATATTTGGTTAATAACGTAATTTGTACAATTGTGTAGTAAGTTAGAAACTAATTTATATGTAATAAATAGAAAAAATATTAAATGGATCGTGAACCACTTTAACTTCATTTAATATCTTTAAATTAATCTATATGTTGGTTTCCTTTGTACAATTTTAAACGCATAATTTCTTATTTCACTCTTCAGCAAAGAGTATGAGTGATTATGAACATTGAAATCACGTATACGCTAAGTCTCCCTATTTCTTAAACTATTTAAGGGTATTAAATAACGTGACCAGAAGGTTTATGTATAAAACTAGGATACGAACAATTTAAAAGCGGCATTCTGAAGATAATTTTGTGAAAAATCCTGATTAAGATCTATACCAGAACTCAATTTGTTTAAATTGAAACGGCAGAAACTTGAAATTCAATGGATTTGCCGAAACGGACTAGAACAGGACTGGAACTAAACTAGAACTGAGGTAGAACTGAACTAGA